>CAUYRT010038073.1:0-44808 GCA_963574885.1 Lepilemur ruficaudatus | reverse complement strand
TAATCCAGATCTAACAGCAACAATCGCTCAGATAGAGAAACTATTAAAAGACAAATCTAAATCACGGTCCAGTAAGGCCTCTCCTAAGAAAGAGATAGATCTTATTTCTTTAGAAAGTAATGCTAAAGGAGCCAAGGCTCCGTCGGTCAAGAATAATAAAGGTTTAGGTGAAGGTGTGAGGCACAAGGAAATATATCCAAGGTTAGGACAGTCCTCACCGAATAAAGATAAAAATGATCTTAACCCCTCAGGGGTAGATTAGGATGACTATGAGGGGGAGGGTAAGGCTTAGGCAAATATGGCCGAGCCTCATGGCTCCCGACACTCACTTTCTGTTTCCTACATGGGAAAACCTGGATAGGTTTTTCAGCTTCTCTGAGCCTGTTTCTTCATCTGTAAAATGGGGATGAGAATGCCCACCCCAGACTGAGTGATGCAATGACTATAAGACATCTGACACACAGTAGATATTCACAGGTGGTTGCTCCATCCCCTCCTTTTCTTCCTTGGGAATGTGGCCTGTGCTAATACCGTAAAGCAGTCAAGTTTTTCATTTAAAAATCTCTCAGGTCCTCTTGTCTACTTGTTCCTAACTTCATTCTCACCTTGACTCCAGAAACTGTCATTCCTGCCTCCTCATTTCTGGGTCTCCTTAGCTGCCTGCCTGGCCTTTGGGAGGCCCCGCCCCATTCAGGAGGCCCCACCCTCTCCTGGCCCCACCTCCTCCCTGGTCTCCGCTTCCCTTCTTTTCCCCTCTCACCTCCTCACAGCACCAAAGTGATTTGACCCTGCCATGCTCCGCCCGGAAGCTCTCAGAGCTTCCCACTACAAGGCCCCTCATCCTGACCTCATATTTCGGGATCAGCCCTCTCTCAGCAGATTCCTGGTGGACCCTATGCTCCAGCCGTAATGAACGACTTGTCCAACTGCAAACACATCTCATCATTCGACACTCCGGTTCCTTGCACGCACAGCTTCCTCATCCACCTGGCTAACTCCTACTCAGCTCTCAAAGCCCAACTCAAGTCTTTCCCAAGGGAAACCTTCTTGGCCACCTCTGAAGCAGAATCCTCCTCCTTCTTGTTTGTCTCTATTATTCCTTATTCACCTCTCTTGGCACTAATCTTACCAAATGGATACCATCTGTGTGCTTGTGTGTTGTTCCACACTCAACAGAAGTTCTCTGGCTACAGAAACTGCATTTGATATAATTTATTTATAAATTAATCCAATAGATATATTCAGCGTCTCATATACCAGGCCCCGGCTGGCACTGGGAGCTCAGTGGAGAATGAGGCAGACAGGGTCCCTGCTGGGAAGTGCTCACGATCTAGCAGGAGAGTCCCGATAGGTAAACAAACAGATCAATGAGAAATTATCTGTTGGTGATGAGCACTGTAGAAAGAAATAAATCCGCAGGAGACAGAGTGGTGGGGTGTGTTGGGGGTGTGTTGGGTGGTCTGGGAAGGTCTCTCTGTATCCGCCATAGAAGGCACTAGAATGCTTGTTGACAGAAAGGAGGAGGGGGGAGGAATGACAGGTGCACAGCCCTCTTGTTGATGCATGTGCCCTTGTGCCTGGTGGCAAGGTCGTTGGTGAGTGCACCCTTTGTAGGATGACAGTTTTCAGACTGGATTCGAGTCTTAAGGAAGCTGGCAAACGCTTGTCTTTCTCACCACAACCGCTGCGATTGCCCTGCAGGTGGAGAGACCTGGTGAGTAGGAGCTACAGGGGAGCGAATGTGGGTTCAATATCAGGGAGGGCTCCAGGACAATTAGTGCTCTGTGACAGTGACATCCTCATAACAATGGTAGTTATGACAAAATAACAATCACCTGCCCTTTTGTTGCCTCACCTTTTGCAGTTTCAAAAGTATACCCGTAGCCAGTACCACATTCGACCCTCTCTGCAGTCCTGGAGCTTATCGCCCCGTCTGTGGAAAAGGGTGGAATGCACCGGAGTGAAGTGGCTTGTCCAGGGTCGCACAGCTGAACCAGCTACTCAACCCAGGGCTCTCATTCCAAAACCTGGGTTCCAGAAGGGGCTGTCTCGGGAGGTGGTAAACTCTCTCTCAGTAGTGTCCCCTCAGCAAGGAGACAGGAAGCTGGGGCGGGAGACAGGACGTGCAGCCTCTGTTGTCCTTCTCGGCTCTGGGCTCCTCATTGTCAGACCGTGAGGACAGGACACTTCCCGGTGCATAGGAGGCCCTCTGTCTCCTTCCCTGCCAGGCACCAGCCCGACAGCGAGCCCTCCCTTGGCTTCTTTCTCATGGAGGGGCTGCTCAGGCCTTCTTGCTGGTCTGGACAGAAGGTTTGTGAAGCTGGCCCGCACTTTGGCAAATGAACGTTCAAATCGGACGTGCTCGGCCTCACACAGATGCCTGAGCCTTTGCCTGCTTTCTGTCATCCCTGCACGGATAGGACCTAGGGCCAAGGGCAGAGGTCTGGGAAAGATGGTGTTTTTGCTAACTCTTTGATGGGGCCCCTATTTGTTTCCCAGGCACAGAAAGCTCCCTCCTGGGTGGAGAAGTGAAGCTGGAATTGGCCAAACAGATGCGCTCAAGGAAGGTGTTGATGGCCGTGTTCTGCGTTGGAGTCCAGAGCCACGGGGCCAGCTGCCTCTTTCTGGCCACAGATCTCTGTGACACCTCAGTGAGGTGAGCACCAGAGTCCCCTGGAGATGACTCTAAGGTGCTTCACTCCCTCTAGTGCCTTTGGTCCTGCTCAGCTCTGCAGGATGAGGGAAGTGGGGAGGCAAAGGGTGTGCGGTCAGGGAGATGGCCCGCGCCCTGCCCGTGCCAGCACCCACCGTACCGGGGCCGCTGCCTTTCCAACGCTCCCCGAGGCTCTGAGCCTCTGAAGTGCAGGCAGGAGGGTGAGGAGGGTGTTCAGAAGCTGTGGCCTCTCCAAAAACCAGTGCCTCTGACTTCAGGGCAGGCATTCAGTTCCCACTACCATTAGCACTTGCCTTTCTGGAGTCCCCCGGCTGGAGGTAAGGGAGATGTCTGCTCCGAAAGTCCCTCTTAGCAGTGGCTTTGAGGTCAGCGTGTCCTAGCTCCGCTGCTCACTCACTGGGGGACTGCCCTCTGCTCTCCAATTCTCGCATCTGTCACCCAATATTCCAACACATGAGGAGTCGTAGCTGTAAAGTACTTAGAGTCAGAGCTTGGTATATGGTAGTGGCTCCCTAATATTGTTATTGCTGTTACTGTCATTAGGGAAAATAGCACTCTCTTGGCAAAGTCTGAGGGTCTTTGGGCTGGAATTCCTTTTCAAAGAAGTAATGGCAATGGCTTTCACTGGGCTCAGTAGCCAGGCTTCTGGTGGCAGGTGCAATAAGCAGGAAACACCTGCTTGGAGAGGGGACCGGCCCCTTGATTTTGGTCTTACTTGGAGTCTTTGGAAATGAAAAAGAAATAATAGCAAAAAATAAAACTTAATATTTACTGGGTGTTTAGTATGGACCAGGCACCGTGTATATGATTTGGCACTTCCTAATTATTAATTCCTTTCGTCTTTTCAGCACTATACACATGTTATTAACCCCATTTTATGGATGAGGAAGTGGAAGCACAGCGAGGTTAAGCCATCTACTCTGGGACGCTGCTTAGTCACCTGCTGGGTAACACATTGCCCCACAACTTAGCAGCTTGCCACAGCAAACGCTTGTCATCACACACTTTCTGCAGGGCGGGAATCTGGGTGTGGATTCACTGACTGGTTCTGGGCCAGGTCTCCCGTGAGGCTGCAGTGGGGACGTTGGCTGGTGCTGCAGGCAGCTGAAGGCTTGGTGGGCTGGGATCCCCTTCCGGGACGGCTCAGTCCTGTGGCTGCCTGCGAAGGGCCTTGGGTCCCACCACGGGGCTTCCCCTCGGGCTGCTTCGGCACCCTCCTTACGTGGCAGCTGTCTTTCTCCAGAGCCAGTGAGCCAAAGCAGAGAGTGGAGACAGAGCCAGAATGCCTCTGACAACCTAGTCTCCAAAGTCACATGCTGTCATGTCCACATTATTCTGTCGGTTAGAAGCGAATCACTAAGTCCAGCCTACACTCAAGGACAGGAGAATTAAATGCCAGCTTTTGAAGGGAGTGTCAAAGAATACGTGGCCCTATTTTAAAACCCTGCAGTCGTGGAACCAGTAAGCTGCCTCCTTGGGATTCAGACCTAAGTCATTCTGTTGCAGAAGCCTGGGGTCCCCCTGCTACCTTCATAGACCACCTCACTCCCTCAGGACTGATGTGACACTGCAGGTCGGCCTCCCAGTGCAGCCAGGCATCCTCTGAGAGTGACCGGAGTGTCCAGAATCAAGGATGAGCTATACCTGGCTGGAACTTAGGATGTGTTTTCATTGGAAAACTGGCAGGTCAAAGAGGGGCTCAGTTGCTAGGTTACCATCTGTTGTCAGTGGCTGGCACTGTGCATACTGTCAGGGAGCAGCATGGAGCTCAGGCACTCGGAGTGTCAGGAGTGAAGGGTGTGGGTCTGTGTGTGTGTGTGTGTGTGTGTGTGTGTGTGTGTGTTTTGTGGGCAGCAGGCATGGGCACTGGGTTTGCCTGGGAGGCCTGGTAAAGAGTACAGGCTTCAAACTCTGGGCGAGGTGGCATGTGATAGGCACTCAAGCAAAGGATGGCCAAGGTTGGATGGAACCTTTGGAAGAGCTGGGAGGAAGACGGGATGGGGGCTGAGGACTGGGCGCCAGGCGGTGAGTGCGCAGGGTAGGAGCCCAGGGCCAGGCTGCTCCTGATGATGGGGAGGGAGGTGTGTGAAGGGGACCAAGATTGGGATTTGGGGACCAATTCACTGTGAGGCCAATGAGGAAGGGAAGTGTCCAGGGTGACACCTACTTTATTAGGCATGGGTGAAGGGTAGGTGCCAGTGCCCTCACTGGGAAGAGGGCCTAGAAGGAAGAGGAGCAGGCTGGGGCGGATGAAGAGCCTAGCTCTGCCGATCGTGGGTAAGCTGCCCGGGCCTCACCCATGGGCCAGGCTGGGGTGCTGGGCTGCTTGTGCCAGGGCTGGGTGTGGGGTCTGGGAGGTACAGTGAAATGAGCAAGGTCTTTGAAGGCAGGTGGACTTAAATTTTGAATGTTAATCCCCTCCCAGCCTCATTGTCTTCGGCTGTAAGTTGGGGATAAGCACTGTTTTGAACACTTTGAACGTATAATGTATGCATTCGGTGGGCATACAGTTGGCACCCATATCAACTCTAAGTCCTCCTTATACCAAATGGCCCAGGGAATTGTGAGGGATGTGGGCCCCAGTGGGGAAGCAGAGGAAGCTAGAATTGGGGTGGGCTGCCCCAACAAGCTAGATTCTGGGTGTATCTGATGCCTGCCAAAAACAAGGCCCTGCTCCCACCAGTTTCCGGAGACTGGCTGTGACTCATTTCTGCTGCCTTTGTTGTGACTGGTGCCTGATGAAGCCTAGCCCTGCAATGATGCTGATGCTGTTGCTAGGCAACCGAGCTCCAGCACAAACTCTCTGAGGCCTGCATTCCACTCACCCCTCAACCTAGAGCTGCTGACAGGGGTTGGCTTGGAACTGGCTGTAAAAATGGGGAGGGGCTCTTGTGCAAGCCCAGAGTATGCAAGCAAGGGGTGCATATGCGTGAGGTGGGGAGAAAAAGGCACAATAACAGCTTCCATTTACTGAGTGCTGTTCCGTGCCAGCCATTGTACATGGTTAACTCATTTCATTTTTATAGCAACCCCAAGGTGCATGTTCTAAACCACTCGCGTTTTACAGATTAAAAACCCAGGACTACGGGAGGAACGGGCTCAGCCAGGTCCACCCAGACAGGAAGCGGTAGTGCTGAGGTGAGACCTGGGTCCGTTTCCAGGCTCCAGAGAGGAAAGAACTCAGCTTTGATTTTTCTCCCGGCTTCATCCATGGTCTGCCGCATTCTCAAGCAACCAGAGGGGTGTTTGAAAACCATGAGTGAGATCGTGCCGTACTCCTGCCACGGCCCACCATGGCTGCCCAGTGCCCTCAGGACAAAGTGCACACTCCTCCAGTGAAGCAGTCCCGCCCGTGTGGCTTGGTGCTGCCTGGCCCTCTGAGAGCATCACGCGCCCCCCTCCCATGTGCCCCTTCTTTTCGTGTCTTCTCTCTTTCTGCAAGTCTCATGCTCTTGCTGGCCACAAAGCTGGTGACTTGGTCACCTCGACCTTGGTGGTTTCGGCTCAGAGACCTCCTCCCACAGCCTTCCCGGAGGCTGTGTGGGGCCTTTCTGCTCCCAGGTCACCCCATCCACACTCCCACTGCTTCTCACGGCTCTGCTTTATTGGGCATGGAGATTCCACATCCTGGTCACCATTTTATCTACTCCCACACCTGGCCCAGGGCCTGGCGCACAGGAGGAGCCCAATACATGCTTTCCAAAGGAATGAGCTTCTGGGATTTGTGAGGTGACCCTCCTAGGGTCTTTGGTCTCACGCTGACCTGGAAGAAACGGTGCATTAATATTTAATCTGACTCTGCTTGTAGCCAGACATGAACTGCGGACTAGTGCACGTCACCCCGGAAACACTTGTGCCTCACAAATAGCCTGTTCTGCAGGTGAAGGACCTGAGGCCCAGAGATGAAAAGTGACTTGCCCAAGGTGGCACAGCTTGTGATTCTTGGTGCCAGGATCCAAGCCTGAGTCTCTCTGGTTCCATGGCTCTGCCACAAAGCCCCAGGTCTCTCTGAAGGGCGCTTAAAATGAAACCGCAGAGAAATAAGAGCCCTGACATTTTCATATTTCCTCAGTGTTCGTAGACACCTTCAGTCTGGAGACAACGCCTGCCAGAGAAAGAGAAGGCCAAATGAGGGGTGGGGCCGGGGGCACATGGACGACAGCAGGGCAGGAACCAGAGAGCCAGCTGCAGCCCCGCCCGGCATCCGTCTGACCCTGCCCAGGATACCAGAAGCGTCCTCCTCTCCCCACCACCATTGCCCCCAAACCAGGCCCCAGCTGAATGGTATCGCTTGTCATAGATCAAGGGCAGGCACCGCTGCCTTTGCTCTGTGCCCCCAGCAGCCCAGTGCCCCTGACCCTGCACCCCCAGGCCAAGAAGTGGCCACCCCTGGGCTGTAGCAGCTCTTCTCAGAAAGTGGGCAGGAGACATCTTCACCCCATGCACTTACCTCATGCACATGATCGCCAAGGCCTGTTCATTCCGTCCTCGGTAGGCCCTAGCCCTGTGCGTGGCCCGCGGTCCCTCAGCTCTGTCTCCCTCCAAGGTTCTTTCCAGCGCGTGCTGCAGGAAAGCAGCTGGGGGTGTGAGGACGGGAGGACCATTTGTTCTTTCTGGGCTGGGACAAGAGGGCCGGCCAAGGAGTTGTCACCAGGCCACAAAGGAGCTGCTGACCCAGGACCCCAGGAAGTTTTGGAATCTGCTCTGGGGCTCTGGAAGGGCAGTTTCCCGATAGATCTTTAAACTGGGCAGACCCCATTCCAAGCATCATCTGTCCCAACCCCAATGCCCCTGCCTGGGCAGACAGGTATGGCACAGCCTGGGCAAGGCTTGACAGGGTGCGGGAAGGCGAGGGGCGCTCCGATTTCCACATCATTACACACAATGGAAACGTCTGGTCGGGGGAGGATTGAATGGGGTCCTGGCTGACTTCCTCCTGCCTAGGAGAGGAGAGCAGGGTAGGCATGAAGTGAAGTCTCAGGACCAGGGGTGTGCAACCCAGGGCTTTTCCCCTTGCAGAGGGTGGGCTTGAGAGCCCAACTGCAAGGGTTCGAATCCCCTCCACCGAGTGAATTACTTACCCTGGTGTGTCTCACCATTTCCCATATCCAGGCGCACACAGCAAATGATCAAATATATTTGTCACCCTGGAGAACACAGACGAGTTTGCTCACAGTCGGGACCATCTCCAGTGCTGAGGGTGTCAATACTGTCTCCGCACACCCCGGCCCAATAGCAGCACCATGGGGGGAGCATAACACAACCTCTCTGGGCCTCAGTTTCCTTATCTTTGAAATGAGGTGATGATAAAAACAGCACTATCCTCCTAGGATTGTGGTGAGGGTAAAATGAGAAAATCCATGCCCAGTGCTTCCACCGCAGGGAGACGTCAACACACGGTCACTCTTCTCATCCGCCCCGTTGCCTGGCTCTGCGGCTGAGGTCAGCCCAACCCCTGCCCTGCTCCACCTTCAGCCAGCTTCTGGGGACCCCCAAGAGTGTCCTCACGGATGGCCCAGACCCTTTCTGTGTCAGGGAATGACAGAACACGACTTCTGGTTCACACAGCCATGTGTGGTGAGTCTGATGGCTTCTGAGCCTGGTCAACCACAGAGGTTTTCACCAAGTCGTGCTGGTCTGGCCATGCTGGGACATGTTCCTGACCATAGTGGTTATACCACAGACAGGGGGACACCCCCCCGACAGGGGGGCCAAGAGGGAGGGGGAAGAGTGAGATTATTTACTAATTGGTAGACTCTGCACTTGATCTTCCTTCCTTTTCACTATAACCCTGTGGGGTTGCTGCTATAATTAGCTCTGTTCTGCACCAGGGAAGGTGCCTGCCCGAGTTTACACGGCTGCTAAGAGGCAAGGAGAGTTCGTGCCCGCATCTGCGTGGCTTTTGAGTCGAGTGGTCATTCACTCGACTTTTGAGCCGTATGTCTGTGCCTCCACCTGTCATTCGTCCCTGTCCCTCCGTCTCTCACCCGACATTGACGGAAGGCGGGTCGGTGGCTGTGGGGCCTGGTGGAGGCCCTGCCCCTCTCCCCGCTCCTCCGCTCTCCCTCTCCCTCCCCGGCTGAAGCTGCCCGGCTTCTTTCCAGTTTCTCTAAGGCGCCCTTCAGTTCCTGCCTCTGGGACCTCACGTAGGCTGTTCTATCTGCCAGAAACACATGTCGCCTGGCTGGTGCCTTTTTGTATTTCAGGTTCCAGCTTAAATGTCCTCTTTCAGAAGGGACTCCCACCCCTGACTACCCTTTCTAAAGGGGGTTCTTTATCATTGTTTTTTATCACTGAATCAGGTTAATTTCCTTCCTAGCCATTGGCACAGCAGTAATTAAATTTAGTAATTTAATGTTCAGTAATAACAGTAATAACAGACATGTACTGAGTTCTTACTATGTGTTGGACATGGTTCTATGATTCCATGTAATCCTCATAACATCCCAGTGGTTATTATCACGTCCATTTTACAGAGGAAGAAACTGAGTCTCTGAGAGCTTATGCTTATTCATTTGCCAGATTATTATCTTTCTTTCAGGCCATACTGTAATCTTCATGGAGGCACAGCCACTGACTCGCCCATAATAGATGCACGTTACGTCTTTGTTGCAAGAATGAATTCCGGCTCTGCGCCAAGTATTGGAGAGGAATGAGACATGACCGGCTTGGGAAGACAGACAGTAACTTCAGGGCCACGTGGGCAGTGCTGTAAAAGGCACCATGTATCAATGGAGTCCAGAGGAGGAAGGAGCCATGAAGCCTAGAGAGACCGTGGAGGTCTTCACAGAGGACACAGAATTTGAGCTGGATTTTTAAAAACCAACTTTATTGAGGTATAATTTATGTATAAGAAATTTCATCCATTTAAAATATAAAATTCAATGAACTTTGACAGAAGTATATGCCCATGAAACCAATGTCACAATCAGTAACAAGGATTATTTTCATATCTCCAAAAATGCTTCTCATACCCTTTGATACTCCCTGGTTCCTTCACCTACCCAACAGTCACAGGCTGCTGCTGATTGTATTTTCATTACTATATATTAATTTGCCTTTCTTTGACTTTTACATAAATGGAATCATATGTGCAGAATGTGTATGGCCACCTTCAGGCAGCATACTGATATTTTTTAAAAATAAGGTATGATATACATACATACAGTAAAATTTATCCCTTTTAGTATACAGTTCTAGGAGCTTTGACAAATGTATAGATTTGTATAATTATTATCACAATAAAGCTATGGGAAAGTTCCATTCACCACCCCTCCAGTCCCCCCATGCCTCTTGTAGGCAATGCTTCTCCCACCCTCCGCCCCTGGAGACAATGCATCTGTTTTCTGTCTCTATACTTTCGTGTTTTCCAGGATAGTGTATAAATGGAGTTATCCAGCATACAGCCTTATGAGTCTGGCTTCTTTCACTTATGGCGAATGTAAAATTTGTCTATGCTGTGGAATCTCAGCCACCATATGTCAGCAGTTAGTTCCTTTTAATTGATGAGTAGTATTCCATTGCATGGATGTTCCAGAATTTGTTCATTTAGCAGTTGAAGGATATGTAGAGTTGTATCTAGATTTTGTTGATGGCAAATAAAGCCACTATAAATACTTTTATATATATTTCATTTCTCTTGGGAAAATACCTGCGAATGGATTGGTTGGGTCCTATGATAAGTGTATAGTTAACTTTATAAAAAACAGCCAAACTGTTTTCCACAGTGACTGTACCATTTCACATTCCCAGTAGTGATGTATGAGAGTTCCAGTTGCTCCAAATTCTCACCAACATTAAGTATTTGAATTTTTTGTTTTCTTATTATTGAGTTTTTGAAGTTCTTTCTGTATTTGGATACAAGTCCTTTGTCAGATATGTAATTTATAAATAATTTCTTTTAGTCTGTGGCTTTTCTTTTAATTTTTTTAACAGGGTCTTTCAAAGAGCAGAAGTATCTACCTTCAAATATTATATTGCTCAGTATTATATTTCTTGCAGTGAAAGGAATTTACAATGGTGTACTGCCAATTATTCTGTCCCATCTTTTGTATGTGTTTGTCTCTACCAAATGGAAAATCCAGGCCTAAAGAATGCAAGCTCTGAAATTTAAAATACACTAGCTGGATAATGGAGGACTTTCAGCTTTAGCTTAGGATATATAAAGCTGGAAAGAACATTACTACTTCTGCTGTACATTTTACTTTTATACATGCTATAAACATACAATATGTTGTTACTTTTGCTGCTATAGTCACTTACTATTTGATGCAGCTAAAAATAAGAAAAAATGATTTTTATATTTAACTTTTTTCTACTTTCAGTGTTCATTTTTTGTTGTTGTTGTAGCTTTAAGTTTCTGTCTGGTATTATATCCCTTCTGTCTGATGAAGTCATTTTAACAGTTTTTGTAGTGTAGGTCACCTGGCAGTGAGTGCTCTCTGTTTCTGTTTATTTGAAAAACTTTATTTCTCTTTCATTTTTGAGAAATATCTTTGTTGGGTATAAAATTCTATGTTGGCACCATTCTCCTAACACTTTAAACATGTCACTCCATTGTCTTCTGGATTGCATAGTTTCTAATGAGAAGTTGGCAGTATCCTTATCTTTTTCATTTGTATATAATGTATCCTTTTCCCTTATCTTCAAGATGTTGTCTTTATCTTAAGTTTTTAGAATTTAAATGATATGCCTGATGTCTATAAATGATGAGTTCAAGAAAAGTTTTTATTTTTTCAGATCACCTAGTATTTTGTTATTTTTGTAAAGGTGAGAGTAATGTTCTTTCCAGCTTTATATATTCTAAGCTAAAGCTGAAAGTCCACCATTATCCAGCTAGTGTATTTTAAATTTCAGAGCTTGCATTCTTCAGGCCTGGATTTCCCATTTGGTAGAGACAAACACACACACACACACACATACACACAAACTCTCTATTTCTCTGATGATATTTCCTATCTTTTTATTTATTAGCAAGTTTTCTTTTACCTCATTGAACACAATTAGAAATTTTTTCTAGTAGTTCTAACCTCAGAGTCATCTTGTGGTTTACCGCTGTTGATTTTTATTTCTCCTTGATAATGGCTAACATTTTTCACATGTTAAGTTATTTTGATTTTATCCTGAACATTTTGATTATTATGTTGTGGAAACTCTGGGTTTCTCTTATATTCTTCCCCAAAATGTTGATGTTTTTGTTTTAGCAGACAACTAGTTAGATTCCAACTGTTGCCTCTGCCTTGCCTGTGGTTGGTGGTAGTTTATTTCTCAGGTCAGCATTTAATACTTATTTGGGCTATATAGAGTTTGTACCACGCGTGCATGGTTCGGGAGCTGCCCAGATACTTGGAAAAAGTTTACACAACTTTGACCTGGGGCTGCCCTTCTCTAGGTCTCTGCCTTTCTGGATCCTGCCCCCTCACTTTCTATTGGCTGTGGCTACCCTAGGCTCTGTACTCGTGTTTCTCAGAAAGATAGTGGGTTTCTGCCAGAGCTTCGGTTACCTCACACCACTCTAAGTGCTCAGCCTACCCTCAGAACAAAGCTGCAAAACTGGGGAACTCACCCTACGCTAGTTCTTTCAACATTGGACTCCCTTCCAAAATTTTGCCTGCTTTAAATCACTCTCCAAAATCTTTAGTATAGTTGCTTTTTGTATTGTGTCCACAGTTTATAGTTTTTATTTCTGGGAGGATTGATGTCTGCTAGGAGTTAACTCACCATACTCTAAGCAGAATTCCAAGCTGGATTTTAAATGAAAAGTGGACATTTCTTTCAAGGACACCCAAGGCAAAAGGATCAGCATGTACAAAGCCATGAAGGTAGGAAACAATGTGATCAGCTCAGATTTCCCTTATTATAGCTTTCCTTTAAATAAACATACAAGAGCAAAGGCTCACAAACAGATACAGCTACAGTTTTTGGTGTCTCTACAGCCTGCTTGTTCCCTTTGAGAGAGGAATTGGGATAATGAGTGTTTTAAATTCATCTTTCTGAATATAGACGAAATCCTACCACATGCATTCTCTTCTACACAGTCCCTCAGCTAGTGGCCCTGCAGGCTAATGGCACACTTTAGGCCCACTGCTTGACACAAGGTCCAGAAACTTCTTTGTGGCATCCAGATATTATCAAAAGGAATATATGGTTTCCTGTCTCTTTAAAATTCCTTGCAGATTTCTGTGACATATACATGAATTTATCCAGGAACAGATTGTCAGCAAGCTCAATGTCAACGATTTAAAATGTGTCTCTCTTTGGACCCCTCTCTCCCTCATCTTTTCACCCATCTCAGTGTGGCACATGCTTCAGAAAAGCAATCTGCACAGTAATCAATGCTGTGGGCTGGAACTCTTTAAGATGTGATCAATGACTGTGACATTTCTTTCCTACGAAACTCACAAAGGTGCTATTGTACAGTGAAAAGCAGAAATAAAAGATAATTTATTCCATCTGACCCATACATTTTTTCTGACCTTAAAGTAAGTTTTGAAAACTAAATTTTTAATGCATAAAAAATTTGACTACTGTTTATGCTCACTTAAAAAAACAAAAGAATAAGTAAACCTGGATGGTTGTTCTACTTTATACACATCTACCTGCAGTATTGGAAAGAGGGAAATCGGAATGGATTCACAAAGACGGAACACGATGTTTTATTTATGGGAGTGTTGGCGGATGTTGCAACCAGTTAGGATTTATCAGGAAGTGAATGTTCCTATGTGGGTTTGGTTTTTCTTTCTTTCTTTTTTTTTTTTTTTAAAGGAAGCTCTCTTCTCTCTTTACCCTCTTTCTGTGACAGCTGATGTGCAGGCTACAGGGACCTGTGAAGTTTAGAAGCCCTGCTCCCACTCCTTCTCCTTCAGCGGGAGTGAGGATGTGGTCTCCAGCCCTGAGGGTAGGGCATGCAGAGCTGCCTCCTCTGCCTTGGGCTGCCATGGTGATTGCTCCCTTCCCGGTGGGCAGTGGAGGGGTGGGCATGGAGGCACTGGGGCCCCTCTCCATTCCTTGCTGTGCCTTCTGAGTCAGGGTGCCGTTGGACATGTGGGTCGATGGGCCAGGGGCAGCATGAGCTGTGGAAGGTCAGGCTCATCTCTGACCCTTCCTGCCTGTTCAAAACCTCTCCATAAGTCCTCTCAGGACTTCTTATCTCACTGAGAATAAAATCCAGAGTCTGCAAAACAGCCTGCTAGGCCCTCCGCAATCTGGCTCCCAGCTACCTCATGCATCTCTTCCCCTATGTTGCTCCTAGAGCACCCAAGCACACTTCCACCTCAGGACATTTGCACATGCTGATTTTGCTGCCTGAACCATGTGTCTCACTCCCTCATTTCCTTCTGTCCAGCATCAGTTCCTCAGAGAGGCTTATCTGACCACAGGCTCTCTCCTTCCCAGCTTTCTTTGCTTCCTGAACACTTGTCATTCTATGACACATTTTTGTTTGTTCATTGTGTGCTTCTCCCCACAAGAATGTCAGCTCCCTGAGAGCAGGGACTGTTTTGTTCACTCCTATATCCCTGGCCCTTTGAACAGTGCCTGGAATTCAAAATAATTGAATGCTGAGCATTCAAAATAATTCATTGCATGAATGAATGAATGAAGTGTGATTTGCCAGGTGTCTTGATTGCTCTCATTCTTAGTTTGCTCATCTTTAAAATGGGAATAGTGACACTTGCCTCACAAGTTGTGAAGATATGAGCTATTTATTATTTATTTATTGGAGACAAGGTCTTGCTCTGTCTCCTAGGCTGGAGTGCAGTGGCTTGATCATAGTTCACTGTAACTGCTCATTGTAACCTTAAACTCCTGGGCTCCCAGGATCCTCCCATATCTCAGCCTCCTGAGTAGCTAGGACTATGGGCATACACCACCATGCCCAGCTAATTTTTTTTTTTTAATTTTGTCTAGAGATGGGGTCTTGCTATGTTGCCCAGGCTGGTCCTGAACTTCTGGCATCAAGTTATCCTGCCATCTCAGTCTCCCAAAATGTTGGGATTACAGGCATGTGCCACCATGTCCAGCCAGTTATGTTGTTGTATAGAATGGTGAGAGTTCCACAAACCAAATAATAAAAGTAAAAACAGCTCCTACTTTTTGAGTGAATGTATTTTCCAGGCACCATCATGTAATAAGTGCCATTTACTGTGTGCTTACCATATGGAAAAAAGGATGCTAGCACCTTATGTGGACTGTCTTGTCTGTGAGCAAGGCTGGCATTTGGCTGGCCTGCCTGGGGCCTGCTCTGACCAGCCCATCAACTGTCCTGATTAGTTGAAGGCCATACCAAAAACCCGCTGTGAAGTGTTTATCTCTTGTGCTCTAAAGAGCTCAATGCTATTATTCTCTGAGTTTGCTAACTGAGGAAACTTGGAGGTGAGCTGCATCACTCCCGTCATATGGTAAATCTGGTATGGAGTCAGAGTTTAAAGCAGCCCCTGCCACACTCCATGCCTCCATGCCTCCATCCATCCATCCATCCATCCATTCTTCATTCAACAAATATTTTTAAATACCTACCATGTACCAGGCACTGTTTAAAGGATATAGCTGGAAACAAAATAAAGTCCCTGCCCTCATGGAGCAGACATATCTGTGGAGAGACATAAAATTAACAAGTAAAAATATGTCAGGTGGTGACAGGTGCTCTGTCTTGGAGGCTAGAGCAGGGCAGGAGGGTGGGTCTCAGAGCAGGAGCTGGTAGATGGTATGAGGAGCTGCAAGGATTGGGGCCCAAGCAACATTCCTCAGGGCCAGCCCCAGCGGCTGGGCTAGCAGATAGGGCAGCTGTTCGCTCTGTGAGGGTGTGAGGTTGCACTGGCCCTGTGGCTGTTACCCTTCTCAAACCTGGACTTCTCTGGAGAGGGATTGTCCTCAGTCACATGGCCATGGGATGCTAGTGTCCTCTGCCCCATAAACGGTGCAAAATCAGGCTTTCTGGTTTGCTGAGGGCTCCCTGTCCTGGGGCCTCGGAGATTGACAGGCTGAGTGGGAGCCAGGGGTGGAGAGTGAGCCAGATGACACCAGGAGCTTGGGCGCCGTCTGAGGCTGAGTGTACAGGCTGGGAAGCTCTCAGGAGGGTGTGAGGGGCAGGGTGGGGACAAGATTTTGAGGAGTTCTACCCCATGTAGTTGCACACCTGTGCGTCCTTCGGTGAGGCTGGTCAGCAATTCAGCAGGCTTTCCAGGACCTTCTCCAGAGTGCGGGGCAGGCAGAGTGGACTAACCTCGCCCTGCCCTCAGGCTCTCCCAGCCCAACAGTGCCTCCGCCGTCCATGCTGGCTTCGCCCAGACACGGTGGGCAGGGGGAGGCGCTCCCCTGCCAGCTTACCCATGCCCGCCTCTGAGTGCCTCTCCCCTCCCCTCCCTGGCTGGGGAAGTCCCACAAGGACTTGAGGTTGCAGCTCAAGGACCACCCCTTCGGTTAAGGTTTCTGTGACCCACCAGACCAAGCAGGTTCCTCCCTCCTTCGAGCCTCCAGAGAGAGGCAGCGTTTGTGAGTCAGATGTGCCTGTTGAAGTCTCAGCTCCACCACCGGTCACTGCCGTGTGGTCCAGGGCAGTAATGTCACCCCTCTGAGCCTCATTTTTCTCATCTATAAATAATAATAAAGAATATCACCTTCATAGGGCTGTTGGGAAAGGAAATGAAGTAACTTAAGTGAAGTGTCTGGCATAGAGTAGTCACTCGATACATGATGAACTACTAATTGTCATCATTATTAGGTAGGGATAAGGGTAAGCAGGTGGCAGGGCAGGCAATAGAGGGATGTGGTCAAGGGCTGAGGGTCGAGACCAATAAAAACAGAAAACAAACCACAACAGCAAGAACTTCAGGTAAGGGACTTTTCCTGACCGGGAGCATGTGCAGAAGCTAGGAGCTCATGACCAAAGGTAACCTTTCCCTCATTAACATAATAAAACTCACACCCCCTAGCGCATGACAGTTTTGAAGCCAGCCACACAAGGACAGAAAATGGGAGGACATGTGATTCTGGGAATCTCCACCCACTTCCCTGAAAAGACATGAATATTCCTCTATTAACATATTATTAGCGATTAACATAAGGGACAGACCCTACCCTGGAATGATGCTGCTCCTTATTGGAGCAGTCCGCTGTCTACCGACCTTGAGGGTGTACTATCCTTTCTGTACTCTGTCTTTAAACTCAGGGTCGTCTCCACTCATAGGGACAGACCTGTTCCTCTCTCTGGAACTTACTTTTGCTTTACAATAAAAGCTGCTTGTTTGGAAGTGTTTTGTGCTTGTCGTCACTCCCTTGCGCTGGCCCTGCTTGTGATTCTTCCAAGCCAGAGCCAAAGAACCAGGACAACTCTCCTAACCACACCTGACGATGATCACTGTGCCCTTTGTCCTCTCTCATCATGGTGCACTCTGGTTGTCTGTCTTCATTTCCAGACTCTGACCTCCATGAGGAAGAGGTCTGGGTCCCGTTATCTTTTGTGTCCTGGTGCCTAGAGAGGGGTGAGGACACTCCAGCCCACCTCCCGTTTTTGTTAATAAAGTTTTAGTGGGATGTAGCCACCCCAATTTGTTTATGAATTGTTTATGTCACAAGAGCAGCATTGAGTAGTTGCAACAACCACACGGCTGGCAAAGCCTTAAATATTCACTATCTTGTCATTTACCTCTGGCCTAGAACAATCTAACACAGACAGATGTTTATAAATACTTGTTCTGAGACTGAACAAACGAATGGGTGCTGTATAACTGTGTCATGGACTGTGGCGATGGGTTAGCCCAGCTGGAATATTCCTCTTGTTAGTTTTTTGTCAGTGGTGGTGGCGAGTGGGTGGGTGAGGGGGCAGGTAGGTTCTCTCCCTTGAGCTGACTTGCAGTTAAAGTTCACACTCTGGGTATTAACTTCATCGAATGTGGCTGGCTGTGCAGGTGGGTGATGAAGGCCAAGAGAAAAGAAAACAAGAGGGACAAAAGGGGGGAAGAGAAAGAAGGGGACAAGGACAGAGGAGGCACAGAAGCTACTCCCTCATTGCCCTTCTCTGCTGCCATTGGCCTTGGTCAGGCCCCATTAAGTCCAGCCTGGACTGGTGCAGGCAGAGCATGCACCATGCACACGCCTGGCATATGGGAAGCACGCAGCAGATTTTTGAGCAGTGAACGAGTGAGACAGCTGCGGAGCATAGAAAGAGCACAGGAGTGGAGCCCAGAGACTGAGTTTGCATTCCGGCTTTATCCAGCCGAGTGACCTCTCTGCTCCAACAGGGACAGAGTACACGCCCTGCTTTCCTCGCAGGAGGGTGGAGAGCAGTGAGTGGCACAGTGGGCACTGAAAGGAACACAGCTGTCATTTATGGAGCAGCAACTATGTGCTGGGCACCGAGGAGGACGTTTTATATACCTTAATCAATATTCACAACAAACCAGTGGGGCAGAGATAGGCCGGTTTTACAGATGAGAAACGGGGCTCAGGAGGTTAAGCTGATGATCTCTTCACGTCTCTTTGAGCATTATGAGCTGGGCTGCGTTCAGGAAAGAAGGTGGGAGGGCAGGTGACTTCCTCATCTAAGACGTGAACTTCATATCTGGGCAATAAGTAAGAACACAATCTGCTAAGAGCATTCTCAATCCATCATCCCAGTTCAATGAAATAATCTAAAGTTCTCAAGTAAAAATGATGTTACCATTTAGTTAGTGCTTATTTTGTGGCAGACATTCCGGGACTTGCTTTGACACGCATTATTTTGCTCACCTCACATGGCAATGTGAGGGAAATCATTTAAACCCCATTCTGCAGATGAGGAAACTGAGACTCTGGAACATTAAGTGACTTTCCCAAGTCACACAGCTGGTCAGGGTAAAGCTGGGATTGGAACTCTCATCTGTGTGACTCAAGCCACTAAATTAACTGCTTCTCATCCTGCTACTTATTTGTCATTGAAAAAGGGTTCACTTTGTTTTCCTTCCGGAAAAATAGGTCCCCATTTAGCAGTGCGACGGTAGCATGATTGATTACGGTAATTATAACATTGTGCTAGCAGAGTTTTCAGTGCTGTTAAGCCCAACACCACAAACACAGCCTGAGCAACCTCTTTTGAAAGAGCTGATAATTAGGTTCTTATAATTACACACCCTGTTTTTTCAAGATAGAAAGAAAAAATAGGCTTCGTAGGTTGAGGAAGAATTCCTTGCCAATTGTCAGAAATGACAATTCTAACTGAACCGAGGAAAATTCAAAATGTGAAAACATGCCATTGGGAGCTGGAATACATGGAGTGGATGGCCAGTGACTTTGCATCTAGAAGGGTTTTTACTTTTAATGAGTCTGTAACCAAAATGCAAAAGTATTTAGGCGAGGCTAGAGTTTAGGTTGGATTTCATTGAATACAGCTGGTGCTAAAGGCGAATGTTGGATTACAGCGTGCCTGGAGGTGCCCTGGCCCTTGGACTGAGGTGTTGACCTCTCTGGCATCTCCTGCCCTTTCTTCAGTCAACAGACTGATCTTCTCACGGGACACACCCCTCTTAGACGGAATGAGGGGAGCCCAGGGCACAACCAATCAGCCCTGTGAGCTCTTCTGTGGCCCAGCCATCTGGGCAAGCGAGCCGACCTCCCCAAGCTTCATCCTAATCTGGTCAATAGGCACAGTAGACATCCCACCTATACAGAAAGATTGCTGTGAGCCTTAAAAAAGATAAAGCCCACCAGTGTTTTATGGAAATAAAGTGCTAGGAAATGTTAGCTGTCATCATGATTATTACTGCTTGTCATGGCTTACGAAATTATCATCTCCAAAAGTGGGAAAACTCAAACTGTTTTTCCTCTTCTCTCACACCACAGCAATCACCAACACAGAAGACTTCTGTGACCAAATGTCGGGGAAGGCTTCTCCCCCCACCACGCAAGCAATCAGTTCCGTAGCAGATGCCAGCCAGGTGTTCTCTAACTCAATTTTGACACTATCTACCTGGAGATAGCATCAGACCCCACAGGGCTCAGTCTCAAGACTGCTGCCCGCCAGACACCAGTTGCAAGTTGGGGCCTCCAGGACTTCTGATGGACCTGCTTCAAGTTGGGGTTCCCAGGACCCCCTCTTGGATTCAATTAATTTGCTAGTGTGGCTCACAGAACTCAGGGAAACACTTAACCTTTACTGTTTTATTACAAAGAATATTTTAAAGGATACAAACGAACAGCCAGATGAAGAGGTACATAGGGCAAGTCCTGCCAATCGCAAGAGCTTCTGTCCCTGTGGAGCTGCAGGTGGATGAGTTCTTGTTCAGCTTCCTGTACGCCCACATGTGTTCAGCTGTGTGGAAGCTCACAGCCCCAGTCCTCTGGGGCTTTATGGAGGCTTCATTACATAGGCATGATGGATTAAACCATTGGCCACGGTGACAATTTAACATTCAGGCCCTCTCCCTTCCTCAGAGGTTGAGGGGTAGGGCTTAAAGCCCCAACCCTCTAATCCTATCTTGTTCTTTCTGGTGACGAGTGCCCCACCTAGAGCTAACTAGTGGCTGCCAGCCATCAGTCAACTCATTAGCATACACAAAGAAAACACTTTGGAGTTTCTAAGGATTTTAGGAGTTATAAGCCAGGAAATGAGGTTGAAACCCAAATGTAAGTCACAGTATCACATGGTCACATTCATAAAACCATGAAGTTAAGCACATACAAGTTATCACACGTTCCTCTGAGGATTTCAGCCACCAGTCCTCCTTGCCTGGCAGCTGAGCACTGAGGACTGAACTCTGACCTTTTTTCTCTTGCCCAAATCCTTTTCTAAGAGTCCTGATAAATAACACCTACTGAGGACTAAACTCTGATCTCTTTTCTTTTGCCCAAATTCCTTTCTAAGGGGGCCTGGTGAGTCACACCCAAAAATGATAAAATCTCACTAAACAGGTTTTGTTAACCCAATATAATGTGGTTTACTTCCCAACCTGATTCCCGTATGGCATTACATGAAAGATGGAAGACCGTTATCTTAACTCCTATCTGCTGACTCCTGGTCTTTCATTTTAAATTAAATTTTATTTTATTTTTGAGACAGTCTCATTCTGTTGCCCTGAGTAGAGTGCCATGGCATCAACCTAGCTCACAGCAACCTCAAACTCCTGGGCTCAACCGATCCTCCTGCCTCTCTAGCTAGGACTACAGGTGCATGACACCTGGCTAATTTTTCTACTTTTAGTAGAGGTGGGGGTCTCATTCTTGCTCAGGCTGGTCTTGAACTCCTGAGCTCAAGCAATCTTCCTTCCTCAGCCTCCCAGAGTACTAGGACTACAGGCGTGAGCCACTGCACCCAGCTGACTCCTGGTTTTTTAGACAAAGCCTAACTCTTTCAGCCAATTGTCAACTAAAGAATCCCTAAACCCACCTACGACCTATAAGCCCCCGCTTTGAGATGTCCCATCTTTTCGGGCCAATCCAATGTATGTTTTCCACATATTGACTTATGACTTTACCTGTAATTCCTGTCTCCTCGAAATATATGAAACCAAACTGTAACCCAACCACAGTGAGTCCACATATTCAAGGCTTCTTGGGCATGGCTCCAGGCTATGGTTCTCAAATTTGGCTCAGAATAAACCTCTTTAAATTATTTTACAGAGTTTGGCTTCTTTTACATTGGTACTATCAACAAAAAAGTCCCACTAAATAGGTTTTTATGAATCGGGTATAATGTGGCTTACTTTCCAACCTGAATCCAGTACGGATCTATCCGTGACAGAAGACCTCCTTATCTTAACTGAAGCATTCTAGCAGACCCACTATCGTAACTCAAGCATTCCTTTCTACTGACTCCAGGTCTTTAGACAAAGCTTAACTCTTTCAATGAATTGTCAACAAAAAAAATCCCTAAAACCCACATATGACTCATAAGGCCTTGCTTTGAGATGTCCAGCCTTTTCAGGCCAAACCAATATATACTTTCCATATGTTGATTTATACTTTACTTATAATTCCTGTTTCCATAAGAGTGTAAAACCAAACTATAACTGGGCTGCCTCGGGCATATTTTCTCAAGACCTCTTGAGGCTACTCTCTGGGCTGCCGGCGCTCATTTTCAGCTCAAAATAAACCTCTTTAAATTATTTTACAGATTTTAGAGGTTTTCCTGTTAACAATTCTGGCACCCAATGTGGGGGCTCAGAGAAGACTCAGGAGCCCCTGAAGGAGTTGCCTGAACTCGGCGCTAGGTACTGGCCTGGGCCACCCCTAGGCTCCCCAACTCCGAGCTTTACCTTGGGAGGAACTGGTAAGTCCTCCTGAGCTCTGGACTCCATGTTCTTGGTTCACAAACCCGTCCCCGATTTGTGTCAAACTGCCTGTTCTTTCCTAGGAAGTTGTTTGGGATCCTAATTTCAATCTGGAGGGGAAATTCTAAAGGGTCATTTCCATTGCCTTTTCCTCCTCAAATTAATCTCAATTGGCTTGTCTGCACATCTGAGCAAGAAACCAAACCACGTTTCATAGATAAATGAGACACTAAGTTCTGCAGCTCCAAAGAGAAAGGGCATTTTACTGCTCCCAGCTGAGAGGCGCCCCTGGGTGGCCAGGGGCTTAAGTAGGTGTATCTGGGGTGACTCCCTGAGATGTACAGTGGCCCTACAGGGAACTCCCCAGTGAAATTAATTAAAAGAAGACTCATCCAGGAAATCTATGTAAGAGCTGATCATTTGGCATTCCGAGCTCTTTTAGAAGCGATGGATCCCTGAAGAGAGAGACGGAGACGTGTAAGAGGGTGGGGATGACTCAGTGGTGAGACACCGCGGGGTCCTGCCATGACCAGCACACTCTGACCCACTGCATAAAACCCTGAGCCACAGTTTGGTACTTTCTCTTAAAGACAAATGTAAACGATCCTCTAAAAATGAGGGAAGACAAAAAGGACCCCCTTCAGGTACCCCAGTTGGTTTAGGATGCCCCTATTTGCAAGTATTTGTGTAAATAAAAAGGTTCAAAGGCCTGCCAGGTTTTCTAGGCCTTCAGATGATTACATATTATGGCCAATTCTTGTGCACATGTTTAAATTGATGGGCAAATTAATGAAAATTCAGAGCTCAAATGGTTTACCTGCCACTGTAAAGTTAAAATGTGAAGTTTCTGAAGTTCTCTGCCTATCCTTTTATTTCTTTCCTGCCTACTCTGAATCTGCTCTTACACTCTGCTGGTGTTGCGGTAAAACTCACTCCTCACAGTATTACTACTTAAGGCTACTTGGAGGTCTTGGCTTTCTTACCCAGTTCAGCCAGTTCTAGCTAAAATGTGAACACTGAAAACTCATTTGAAACTGAAAAAAAAGGATTAAAGAGTCTTTTTAAAATCAAACCACCATGGAAACTGCTTTACCCAAAACTTTGGTCCACTGTCTTCCTACTGGGGCAGCTGAAGTTTGAACAACTTCTAATTTTGTCAGAAATAATTTGGATCTAACTGTTTTTTTAAACCGGCAAGTTTACAAAATGTTTTATGTTTTATGATCTCATGACTAGATTCTGAGGTAAAAGCTATTGGACCTTTGATTTTTTTGCATGAGTATGTATATGTTCAGACGTGTTTTGTGTATGTACACGTACTATGTTACATGTTGTGTCTACATGGTACTAAATTGCTTATAAATAAGGGAGCACTCATAAATTAAGTAAATAAGTCAAAATGCTTTTCAAGTTCACATGTATTTGGTAATCTTTGGTAAATATGCTGGTTTGAAAAATTATTGGTAAAGAAAAAATGTAAGTGTCTTCAAAACTGTCAGTACACAATTTTGCCTGAGTCATTTTTATATTTTGCCTTTGCTAGATGTTTTAAGGTGTCAGGGTTTGAACCAAAGGTTATAAAACTATAAACCCATCTAAATACAAAATGATCTGTGTTCGTGTGATTTTTGATAAGTAAGACTAATTTAATATTGTTGGTTTAATGAAAACAGCTGAATCTTTTGAGTTATTGGCAAAACATCCATGTGTTTAAGGCTATTAGGTGAATATCTAATATTCACAGACGATAAAATTGTTAACAAGAAAATAACTAAAAATGGGCCGGGCATGGTGGCTCATGTTCGTAATCCTAGTGCTTTGGAAGGCTGAGGTGGAAGGATCACTTGAGGCCAGGAGTTCAAGGCCAGCCTGAGCTGAGTGAGACCCAGTCTCTACAAAAAATACAAAAATCAGCTGGGCCTGGTGGCCCATATCTGTAGGCCCAGACCCAGCTACTTGGGAGGCTGAGGCAGGAGGATCGATTGAGCTTAGGAGTTTGAGATTGCAGTGAGCTATGATTGATGCCACTACACTCTAGCTGGGGTGGTTGAAAGAAAGAAAGAAAGAGAAAGAAAGAAAAAAAGAAAGAAAATAACTTAAAGTGATACCTTTGTCTAATATCTTAGTTTTCATAAGTAATCTAAGTAAACTGCTAAAATAAATTAATTAGGTAAATGTAAATGGGATTTATGCTTATGAAAAAAATTTTCATATCATTTAAAATTGTTAAAGTTATAGTAAATTAAATAATAGATACTCATTAAATGTCCAGGTCATTTCCAATTGACAGAAAAATTATGGTACAGATAAAAAAATTGCCTAAAAATTATAAAATGGTTTTCATCTATAAAACACTGATAAATGACAGACAATTCAAGATTTCTTGCTTCTTGGGTTTTAGTTAAGGTTTGGGTTACTGGGAGTTAAAATTTCTGATTAATGTATGTCGCACAATATATAAAGTAAGCCAAAAATAAACATATAAGATGTGCTTTTGAGAAAAAAATTGTAAGAAAGACATAAAATGTGTTCTTTATTAAGAAAAAAATAACTTTGTCTAATTTGGAAGTTATTTGAAGATTAATTCAAAATATGAATTTAGGAAGAAAATAAAGCAAGGTATAAAGGAACAAATAAATAGAAAAGAGAAATATACAGTTATGAATATGAATATATATTTTTGATAAATAAGGTTAAACAGAAAAAAGAATAATTTTATATGAGGAAGAATCCTGTATGGTAAATTTTTGTCCTAAAGTAGAACGACTTGTCATTTAGAAAAAGAGAAATTTAGGACAAATCAGAGAGTCCAAGCATGTTGCAGATGGTCTGTGTAAGTCATAATAAGGTTCATAAAAAGGAAGTTACAAAGGAATTTTATATGTGATTAAGTTGGCTGTAACGAAAAGGAAAAATTTTTAAGGTAAAACAACAAAGTTTTCTTGAAGTAGTAATCTGTTCTTAATGGAATTCCAAGACATTTTAATTTTAATTCTATAAACTGTTTCTTTTTAAAGCTTCTCAGATTTATATCTCAAAAGTCCAACTTTTGCTGTATCTCACTGCTTTCAGCTTTTTCTCCCCTGAGAAAGCCAGAAAGATAACTCTCACCTTCAACTTTTCCTCAGCTCCTGTAATTTTTCCCCCCTCTGGTTCTAAGTCTGTTGTTGTGGCCTGGCACTAAAATGTTTTATCTTAAAGTTTCGAAAAGCACTGTTTTCCTCCAATATAACTTAATTCTATACTCGGCTTTTCTGGATATGTCTGAATTATTTAATATGGTCGAAAAATTTCTCAAGCTGTCACTGAGAGCCATTTGTTGACTCAAGGCATTAGTTTTTCTTACTCACATTCCTCTGTAATGTTGTGTACACTCCCAACCCGGACGCACTCTTGCTGTGTCTGATTGATTCAAGGACTTTGCGTCAGGTTTGACTTCCACGTTGTCTACATGAGCTTCCCGTGAAAAAGAAACAGTCGTGCCACAGAAGGTCTTTCTTTGCCTTTTGGGTAACTGGCTTAAAAGAAACAGGATTTTATACTTTACCAAGACAATTTCTGTGTTGTCTTTGTTAGATTTTTGATTAACTAAAAAAGAAAACCTAAATTTTAAAAGGGTTAAGGCTTTTTCATCCTTGTAACTTCCTGCATTCCCTTTGAAGTCTTTTGATGACTATCATTCTTGGTTAAATGAATGATCATCATTTTACAGTGACCTGTGATTCTATTTTGAGCAAGTGTTTTAAATCTTTGATATTTGACAAACTTTCCAAAATCAAAATTCCAAATTACCATATACTCCAACGTATACCTTCCATGTATTGATTTATGGTTTCTCCTACAATTCCTACCTCCAAGAATGTATAAAACCAAACTGTAACCTGGCGGCCTTAGGCACATTTTCTCAATGCTTCTTGACACCACATTCCCTGGGCCACGGCCACACATATTTTGACTCTTGAAAGTATTTTATAGCATTGGAGTTTTTTCCATTAACAGCAAACTCCTCAGTTTTCTGGCTCTGTTCTCAAGTCTTGATGCCCTGCCTTCTTTTGAGCACCTTGATTTTCCTCTGGGCTCTCACTAGTTGGTCTGAGGGCCTAGTAGCTCTTCCAGCGTTTCTCCTGTTGGTTAACGTGCCATGGCCATCTCACTGATTTAGAAAATGTCTTTGCAGCACAGCTGGCCAGGCAGGATTCTAAGGGTTGTAGAGGGTTAGGGAGGCGGTTGACCAGATGCCCATACAAGGAAATAGCCACATATTGTACTCTTGTTCTGAGCCATAGCTGAGCTCTGTAAATGTTTTTCCTGGGGCTTTGCTCTCCTGCTGAGACCCTCTGATGCTCCCCTTGTTTCTCATGCACCATCCTCTTGGCTCTGCCCAGCTCTCTTCATGCCCTTGTTGCTCCTTCAGTCATGGCATTAGGGTGACTGATTGCCCCAGCTTGCAGGGATTGAGGGGTTTCTGCAATGCTCTCGGACCTCATTTCTCTCTTCCCTCTTCCTAATGTTAATAGAAATACCCTCCCCCAACCGTGTAAAATAATTTAGAGGGTTATTCTGAGCCAATAAGAGTAACCATGGCCACAGATCCAAGCAAGGAGCCTTGAGTTCTGAGGCAGTTTGGTTTTACATGTTTGAGGGAACCAGGAATTGCAGGTAAAATCATAAATCACTACATTGGTTTGGCCTGAGAAGGTGAGACATCTCAAAGTGGGGGCTTATAAGTTATAGGAGTGTTCAGAGATTCTTTCATCTGTAACATCAAAGAAATAAAGCTTTGTCTAAAGACCTGGAGTCACGGCCAGGTGTAGTGGCTCATGCCTGTAATTTTAGCACTTTGGGAGGCAAAGGTGGGAGGCTTTCATGAAGCCAGGAGTCCAAGACCAGCCTGAGCAACACAGTGAGACCCTGACTCTCAAAAAATACAAATATTTCCTGGGCCGAGTGGCCTGTGCCTGTAGCCCCAGCTACTCAGGAAAATCACTTGAGCCAAAGAGTTTGAGGTTGCAGTGAGCTATGATGATGCCACTGCACTCTAGGCCAGGCAACAGAGAGAGATCTTTCTCTAAATAAATAAATAAATAAAATAAAAAATTTGAATCTTCAAGAGAAAAGTAAAATAAAATTTAAAAAAACACTTGGCATCAGTACAAAGGAATATTTGTGTTAAGATAAAGGGTTCTGCTAATCAGAGAGCAAGCCACAATCTACCAACTCACAGTGGTCTGTTCAGCAAATTGATGGCCTGCAGGTGTGACTTAACCTTTGCCTTGCATGGCCTAGGGTCCAGTTTGTAATTAGTCTGAACTCCAAAAAGGAGAGAGTGTAGGGAGGTATGTCTGACCTCCCTTCCCTTTCGAGGCTGGAACTAAGTTTCCAGGTTTTTCTGGGGTGCCGTTGGCCAAGAGGGGTGTGTTAAGTTGGCGGTGGGGGGAGTTTTATTTTTGGATTACATGAGTGCGATGCTGCCTTTCACCCTGGACCCCCTCACACTGCGTGTGTGAGTGTCCTTCATCTCTCTTGCTTCCTCCCTCCCCTGCCCCTCTCCCCTGCCTGTCACTGTGGCTCTGGCCTCCCGTTCCTAAGGAGGGACAGGGCTGGCTTTCTCACCATGCGGGTCGGGACCTGATTGTTTTTGATAAATTAACTCACATCTCGGCCCCGCATCCAGCCTCACGCACCCTATGCGATTTCCTCTCCACTCACCCCGCGAGGAACGCGCTCTCCACGCTCTCACCTCGGAGACGCGGAAGAGGCAGAGATGGAGCAGGCCAGGCACCAGCCCAGGTCACACAGCCACAGCAGGTGACCTGTGAGGTTAGATGTAGAACCCAAGCGTGTCTAGCTCCCAGCACGCGCCCGTCCGTGTAACTGTGCCCCTGCCTCCTGCTGTGAAGGAAGCTAGGGCGACTGGAAGAGCTGTCGTGAATCAAGACTCGCAGACCGCAGGGCAGCGGCTGCGGTTCCTCAGCACTTTACGCTCACTGCCATCTATCATGGCTCCACCGTATGTTGACTGTGGTGGCACTTAATTATTCCCGGAGTGTTTGGTCATAAAATTCAAAAATCATTTATTATGTGTCTGCCACATGCTTGGCACATTATTAAATGTTTCACTGACATCATTTTACTGATGCTTTCTAAAAGTCAAGCAGCAACCCAAGCAGGTGGATGTCAGTTCTACAGTTTCAGAAACAGGCTTTGCAAGGTAAGTAACCGCTCCAGCGACAGGGCCACTCTGGATGCTGTTCCCAGGGCTTCTGAGCAAATCTGCCTTGATGGAGCAGTGATTGCCAACAAATACTCACTTTTATATCCTCAAGCAAATTTTAAACTCTTACAAGGCAGCGAACATCTCTTAGGTTTCTTTATCATCTCTAAGATGCATTGGCCCAGTGCTAAACACAAAGTCTGTGCTCAAAACAGGCCCTTGAATTAACATTGTCCAAGGGTTACCAAACAAACAAACAGAAACAATCTAAAAAAATCAAAAAATGAAAGAACCCCAAACAAGCAAAACTGCCTGTGAGGCCCATTTTCTTGGTAGAAGGATTAGTTACAGGGTTATAGGAAAAGTCTGGAGAGAAAAGAAACAGTTATTGGGCTCCCTGTCCATGCTGGGCACATTCACAATTATTGTTTCAGATAATAGGTCCAATTCATAATAGGTCCCATTTCAGAGATGGGGAGCCTGAAGCCCAGAGAAGTTTACTCTCATCCCAAAGTCTCACGGATTACAAGGTGGTTGCTTTCCTTCTCCCTGCACAAGCTCTGTTGCTCTTCGTGCTGCCAGCTGCCTTGCTCGGAGCTTTCGACTCAGGGCCAGGTGAGTCAGTCACTGGATCGCCTGTCAGCGTCTCACCTGGGGGGCTGTGTTTGGCTGTGTCCTGTGACAAAGTCCTCCTGGATTCCTGCTGAGGCACAGAGAACGGTGGCTCAACTGGCGGGCACTCTTCTCATTAAGGCCTCTGGGAAGGCTGGATCAATTGTGGCTTTTTCCTTAAGGAATCAATATTTTGGGAAAAGCAAAACCCTGGGAAAGAAACCCATGGAGTACCGGGGCTGGACAGAAGATTAGAAATTCTCCTTGGGTCTGGTTGTGGAGGGAGATACAGGAAATCTTTAATCTGATGACTCTTTAGCCAGGGTGTACACGGGAAATTTATGAGAAAGTTGAGAAAGTTGTGCTGGCGGCCTGGCCCTGACTTGTCTTAACATGCAGATTTGGAGATTGTTATTCAGGGAGCGGAAACTATGGCTTCATGGCCCATGGCCCAAAAGATAGGTGGTTCAAGATTGTTGAAAACTTCTGGGGAGAAGTTCTCCAGGGCATACCAGGAATAAGAAGGGCATCCTTTGCCTGACCCTGGGCAGTCAGAAATCAGAAAAATGTGTTCACAATGACACTCTAAACATAAGGGTTTCAGCTCCTTTTGGGGCACAATTACTTAGAACTGGGCTGGGCAGAGGAAGCTGCTTCTTCTATATCTGCTTAGTGACCACATCCCAGAAGGGAGTGAAATTGACCACACTTGATGAATTTAAAGCTGGGCCCCGTGACTTCCTGAAATCATCCTGTAACTATTTATTGAGTGCCTACCAGGGGCCAGGCACACCTCTAGGTGTCAGGGATAGAACAAACAGAAAGCAAAAATTAAGTCCCTGTTTTCTCTCATTCTAGTGGCAGACAGTTTGATGTCTAAAACAATTATGACACAAAAGGCCAGGGAATATGAGGAAAGATGACAAAAGATGGTGGTGCTTCTTGGGAGAGAGATGCTTATTGCCCAGGGGCATGGATGCAGGGGCCTTGGCATCCTCCTTCTGCAATACTTTGGACAGGAGGGTCTCAATCCCCCGTTGGGCTGGATGAGTCAGCACTCAGAGTGTGAGTGGGGAACGAAAGCTAAGGATGTGGGAAGAATGAAATCCAGGAGTGCAGGCAGTCTCAGGAAACAGACAGGCATCTGGGGCCACTTCAAGGGGGCCAGCCAGAGAGGCAGAGAGGCAGACCTGGCTCTAGAGAGGACAGCCTATGGCTGGGCACAGCAGCATGGCCAGGAGGCTGCAGAGGGTCGGCTCAGAGAGCTTTCTGAGCTGGCCATAGCTTCAGACCTATTTTGTAGGTGCCAGGTTCTTTCTTACAGTATATAATATCATAATTATGCTTTTTGTTCTTCTCCGGGACAATAATTATTGAATGCATAAAATCGAGAAATGCATGAATGAGTTAATTTTTAGCGTGAAAGATTAAAATAATCTGGAAGAATACAGAGCAAAGTGAGAAATTTTTTCATATTCCCTCTCCATCCCAGCTTTCTCCCTGAAAGTAGCCACTGTAAATAGTTCAGCATCTATCTTCCAGACTCTTTTCCATGAACCCATGTTCAAATCTGTACAAATGTGTTTGCCTCTTAAATCAGAAATGGAATTATTGTATGCACTTTGCTCCATGACACACCTTTTCTCACTTTACGGTATGTGTTGGAAATCTTTCTCTATCGGTAAGCATGTAACTATCTATCTCATTATTTTTCAATGATATATTTCATACATGTTTTACTATCACCCTCATTTTTCTTACTGAGAAAGAAATATCATTTATTGAGTAGGCCACATTTTATCATAAAGCTTTGTGGTATGGTTTTATATGTGGTATAGCTAGTTCTATGTAATTGTTCTTTTTGAAAATTTCACTAATAATTTTTATATATTTTTATGTTAAGCTTCGAATCTACTTATTAAGTTTTATTAAAAATTATGCTCAAATTATAATTGGAATTGTATTGAATATAAAGATCATGTGGAGAGAATTTGGCATTTTTATAATTTTTCTTACCATCTAGAATGACACCATGAATCTCCTATTATTTAAAGTTTTAAAAATTGTTGTTATTGTTCATTTCATAAGTCTTAATAATTTTGTTCTTCTGCTCACCATCACTAATCATCAGGAAAATGCAAATTAAAATCACAATGACATACCACCTTACTCCTGTCAGAATGGCTGTTATTAAAAAGTCAAAAAACAATAGATGTTGGTGCAGATGTGGTGAAAAGGGAACACTTATACATTGTATAATTTACATTGGGAATGTAAACTGTACAACCTCTATGGGAAACAGTATAGAGATTCCTCCAAGAACTAAAAGTAGACCTACTACTCAACCCAGCAATACCACTACTGTGTATCTAACCAAAGGAAAAGAAATCATTATATAAAAAAGACACATGTACTTTTATGTTTATCACAGCATAATACCTAGTTGTGAAGATACGGAATTAACCTAAGTGCCCATTAACAGAGGAATGGATAAAGAAAATGTGGTATTTAGATACCATGGAATACTACTCAGCCATAAAGAATAATGAAATAATGACTTTCACAGCAACTTGGGTAGAACTGGAAGCCATTATCCTAAGTGGAGTATCTCTCTAATCTGTTAAACTGCTACTTACACTAATAGGTTTTTTAAAATATCAAATGGCAAAGTATCTTTGGCATTATTATTTTAACATATCAGAGGTTTGATTTGCTAATATTTTATTCAACATATTTATACCTATGTTTCCGAGTGAATATGGCCCACTATTTACTTTTTCAGTTTTGATATCAGAGTTTTTCTCAGAAATGAAGGAGAAATTATTTTACCTTGTTCTGTGTTCATCTTATATATCATAAATAATGTCTTTTTGGAGAATTTGGTATAACTTGCTACAAACCACCTGAGCTTATTTCCTTCTGAAGGAGTTGGAATAGGCCTTTTGTTATGTTTCTGATTTCTGCAATGTTTATTGGTCTATTTAGGTTTTCTACCTCTTCTGGAATCAATTTTAATAATTTATATTTTCTTAAGAGTCTTTTATCTAGAAGGTCACATTGGTGGCCATTAAGTTGTACCAAGCATTCTTACATACATCTTACATACATTCTTACACACATCTTTAATATCACCCTTATCTATGGTTGCTTGCCTTCTCTCATTTCTAAAGTTATTTTTTAATATCGTTTCTCTGATTTTTTTTGAGAAGAGTTTGATAAAATCCAGAAATTTGTCAGTTATATTCGTCTTTTCAAAGAACCTTCTCTGGTTGAATTGATCAAATTTGCTGATTTTATTTCACTTGTATTCTATTTTATTAATTTCTGTTTTCATCTTTTTAAATTGTATCCTTTAGCCAGTGGGTTACTTTGTTCTTTTCTGCCTTTTTTAGATGCATAATAAGTCCTTTTCTTGTCAGTCTTTGTAGTTTTCTAATAAATGCAGGTAAGGCATAGATGTTTTCTGTACGTGGGTAGACTGGCCAGAGGTATTCACAGTGCTAAACAGGATGAGACAAGATGCCTCTAGTCCTGGAACACACCTAGATGACCATGCTATGAGCCTGGTCATTGGTCCAACATCAGACTGGACTTGTTTATGTTACACAAATCATGTTCTAACAATTCCAAACAGATTTTTAAATTAAAAAGTAGCTCATCCCAGTACCATCTCTTGTTGGCTTAGCTTAAAACAACTCTGCATCACATTTGCATGCTCTCTTCTTTTCACTGTCCAGCTGCATGTGTGTGTGCGTGTGTGCCCAGTGTGCACAGGGATTGGGGGGCACGGAAGCTGGGGAGACCAAGGCAGAGGAGGTCCAAGTCATCCCCCCGGGTCCCTGGGCTCCTTCCGGGTTTGCCTCAGCTCCACAGCCTGGGATGGAGAGTGAAGAAGGCATTCGGCGTCCCTTCCCTTCTCCCTGTCTGGGTCCTAAATGCGGGTGCTCACGACATGACCACCGTTTCCCATAAATGCCACGTTGGTGGGTGCACCGTCGTCGTGCTGACCAAGGCTCTGATGATGGAACTCAGCCCCAGAGAGTTGCTTCGTCTTAGGCCTGTTGCTTCGTCTCTCTTTAACTCAGCTTCCTCATCCATAAAGTATATGGTTGGGAGGATTTAACGTGGTGAAGCAAGCAAAGTCCTTACTATTGTTGTTTTGTTGAAACGTGAGCACGTATGTTCCAATTCTTTGACTGCCACTGAGGTACATTTTATTAGTTTTGGGTTTTCTTCCCTTAGAAATGAAAGCTTTAGTTGATTTGATGTACTGAAATGATTTGTGACATTTTATTTAAAAGGAAAGAAAAAAACCCCTGCCACCAAAAGGGTTTCTGCCCCTCAGTGCTGCCGTCCTAGAAGTCCGCTGCAGCTTGACACAGCCTCGCTTTGTTTTCTGCCTCCCCCTCGCAGCCTAATGACATCCCCCAAGGTAGCAAAGGAGAGTTTCAGGTTGCCATGGAAACCGGGCACCAGAAAGAATCCGGGAGAATTCTAGCTCTTGAAGGGTGCGTGTTTATTCCCCCGAGCAGAGCTGGCTGCAGAGATTAGGGGGTGGGGATGGCAGAGATGTGGCTTTAGGTCTTGCCATGGGCCCTGTCTGGAAGGTGCATGATCCACAGAGCTGTTGTCTGGGAGGACCCAGGGCCCTCTTTGGGGCAATCTCTGCTTCCCCTTCTTTTGAATCATGTCCAAAGCCAAATATGAGCAAGAGACAGGAGGAGAACAGGGAGGAGGGAAGGAAGGAGGGAGCTCTCCCTACAGCCACTGGCAGCCTGCATCCACACCCAGCGTCCTGAGCGCTGTGGGCCCGCGGCTCTTTGCAGGGGCTTTGCCAGGGTCTTGCCTGAGATGCCATCATCCCCACAATCCCCCATTATCCTGCAACTACTCAAGCTTCTTTTCAGGTGACAATGCCCTTCCAAGTGGGCTAATTCTTTAGCTCTTCACAACAGCCCAGAGAAGGGAAGCACAGGTTGTGCGGCCCTGCACAGAGCAGCGGTGAAGGCTCGGAGGGCCTGTGTCTGCAGCGTAGAGGGGACTGTGGTTCCCAGTTCCACCACTCAAGGGTCCATCAGTGGTGGAGAGAGAGGGCCACGGGGGAGAGAGAGGGAAGAATTGCAAGGCAGTAGTAAATGGTTGACGCGGCAGTCTCCCCAGTGACAGGTGCTTGGAAAGAGGAGATCTTTTCAAGTATTGGACCCAGGGGCTCCAATGGGTGTAAGGCTGGTGGGGGAAATTCCCCTTAGGAGCTTGCATACCATTCCCCCATCCCCACATCCTGACCTTGCCACGTGGTTTTGCCAGCCCCGCTTTGTGGCGGAGGAACCACCCGCTGGGGCCGCTTCCTGTTTTGAAGCAAAGATCCCACCCAGCTGTCACTGTGGACCTACTGCGCACCAAGACGGCCCCTATATAACCCTCCTCTCCAGTCCCAGCGAGGCAACTTCTTGGGCCCCTTTCCCCGGGACCCTCAAACCTCGCCCGGGAGCACTCTACAAATAAAGCTACCCTTTGTTTAGCACCTTCGGCCTCTTTTATTTATTCCAAACCTTACAATGGGAATAAAGCCAAGCCCAGAATCTTCCTCCTGCTGAAATGGCTTCTAGGATGCTAGCCATGCACCAGAAACTCCACACCTGACCTTGCAACAAAGGGATTGCTGCATTCACTTTGCAGATGTGGAAACTGAAGCTCAGAAAGTTGGCTCAAGTCACACATGAGTATGCAGCAAGGTCAGGGGCTTGCAGCTCCGTCCCTGGCTCAGAGTCCATCTAAAGGACTCTTTAGCACTTCAGTCCTGTAGGACTCCGCTCCATGCCCAGCAGCAATGATTTCTAAATTCTGGGTCACAACCCATACTTATAGTTCAATCCATTTAGCGGAAGAGATCAGCATTTTAAAATACGTAGTGTGGAATGGAACAGAAAAAACCAGATTGGGGGCCAGGCACAGTGGCTCACGCCTATAGTCCCAGCACTTTGGGAGGCTGAGGTGGGAGGATCGCTTGAGGCCAGAAGTTTGAGACCAGCCTGAGCAACATAAAGCCAGACCTCATTTCTACAAAAATTAGCCAGGCATGGTGGTTGTGCCTATAGTTCCAGCTACACTCAAGGTGGAGGCAGGAGGATCATTTGAGCCTGGGAGTTGGAGTTGGAGCTTGCAGTGAGCTGTGAGCTTGCCACTGCACTCCAGCCTGGGCAACAGAGTAAGATCCTGCCTTACAAAAGAAAAGAACTTTAAAAAATTTTTTCAAATGATAAGAGCCAGCCCAGCCCTATTATTGAGACTGTTGTTTCTATCATAGTAAGACACGGGCTAATGGGTGTGTCCCGAGTTGTGTTGTAAAATGTGTTTCTTTCTGTGGGGTGTGGTCTCAGAGGTTCCTTAATCAGCAGATTAAGTAAAAATTCATCTGAGCCTTCAAAGCCCTCAAGGTCAGGCACCTCCAACTTTTTCCAGCGGCACCACTTGGAGTGACCTCTCGCCACACATGACCATAAAATCTGCCACTTGTTCTCAAAAGACACAGGGTCCTCTGCTGCTCCATGCCCCCGTCTGAGCCATGCCCTCTGCCTGGAATGCGGCCCTATCCAGACACAGTCACACCCCCGAGCCCCACCGAGATTCCAGTTTCTCCTATAAATCTTGCCCAGGGATCATCCCATCTCCAAGGTTTTCCCAGCTGTCTTTTCTTCCCTCCAAGGACATCAGTCCTCCGGACCTACTCACAACCTGGTCATTCTGTGTCACCGTGAGCAGCAGTTGTCTGCTTCCCTGCCCACTTCTCCCACCTGTCAGACTATTCCGTGCAGACACAGGCCATGCACTGGCCTGGCAGCAGCTAACGACACGGATGTGCCCCGCACCCCAGCCCCCTGTCCTTCTGAAACTTACTACTTTGAGGTAGAGGCAGAAAATAAGCAAACAGGCAAACCAAAAACATTATTATAAATTGTGATAAATGTCATGAAGGGAAATAAGGGCTGGTCACTTTAAATAGGGCTGTCAGACAAACCCCTAAATCTCAGTGGCTTAATAAATAGACATCTGTTTCGCTGTCATCCCAATCTAGTCGGTACTGTGGTGCGTGGCTCTGTGCCACACAGTCAGGCAGAGACCCAGGCTGATGGAGGCCATGGCTTCTTCAACAAGTGTCTTCCATGTCATCCCGTGGGTGGACACCAGAGCCGACAGGGAAGATGGAGGCTGGAAGGTCCCAGATGGAAGGTTCCTGCAGGCCAGGCCTGTCAATGGCAAACATTGCCTTCGATCGTGTTTCTTTGGTTAGAGCTCAGTCACATGGTAGACTAGTTTGCTATGTCTGCAGGAACAAGGTGAGGGGCACCCCAAAGTAGGTGACTTAAACTACAGAAATTTACTCTCTCACAGCTCTGCAGGCTAGAAGGGCAAGGTCAGGGTGTTGGCAGGGGTGGCTCCCTCTGTGGTTGGTGAGGGACAGTGTGTTCTGTGCCTCTCCCCAGCTGCTGGTGCTTCACTGGCAATCTTGGGCCTGCTTTGCTTCTAGATGCACCACCCTGATCTCTGCCTGTGATGTGTGTCTCTAAACTTCCCTTTTTATAAGGACACCAGTCATGTTGGGATAGGGACCCACCCTTCTCTAGCTGGACATCATATTAGCTACTTACATCTGTAATGACTCTATTTCCAAATAGCTCATATTCTGAGGTACCGGGGGCTAAGACTTTAACTTGTGAGGTTTTGTGGGGCACAGTTCAGCCCTATGACACGTGGTAATGCCCAGTCACAGAGGCGGCTGGGAAGTATTTCAGCTGTGTGCCGGGGAGACCAGGAAACGTTCGGTGAGCAGCTAGCATCTCCGCCCTACCCTGGAAGGTTGGAAGCAGACATGAGTGGCCGGATGTGACCCACGTGAGACTGCGCGCTCCTTAAGGGCAGGGATTTGTCCAGAACCGTCCCTGAATCTCCCTGCCCTGACTCAACCTGGGTTTGGATCCTTTCTCACTTGGAGAATATCTGTTGAACCGAACTGTACTCACAGTTTGCTCATGGGTGGGAAGGCAGCAGGGGCTGCACAGTTCGGGCCGGGAGGTAGGAAGCTGAGTGGTTAAGACGGTTTGGAGACAAAGCCGCATGTGTATGCTCACGTGCGATAACTGCCTTATGATTCTGGCTGGAAACCCAAGGCGATCCTGCCAACTCTGACCAAAGCCAAAAAGAAACATCTACATGATGAAAAGAAAATGTGTGTCTTCCTTGCTAAGCCATCCCCAGCTGAGAAGGGGTTTAGGTGTGAAAATGAGGGATAGGGAGCATTTAGCTCCACTCCCCAGCATCTACCAGCCCAGCCTCTCGCCGGTCCCCATCACTCAAGCCAGAGTCACGAGGAAGGAAAGGCTTTTCGTTGCCAAGGGTCAAAGACCTGTCGGTGGAAGATGGATCTGTTTGACGGTCTCCCACGGCTATGAAAGATCAGGGTGGGAAATAGTGACATGGCTGGGGCTGGCATCCAGCATGGGAAGCCCTGAGTTAGCCAGACAGGCACATCTGATGACCCTGGGGCCTCCGGTGTCCAGCTGAAAGGCCACATTCACCACGTGTAACAACAGCAACAATAGCTGCCATTTTCTGAGGGCCTGGTATGTGCCAGAAACCCGACTAACTGCACATGAACCAACTGATTCTTCAAAGCAGCATACGGAGTCGCTGCTACTGTCTCCATTCCATAGGCAAGGAACATCGAAGAGGCACAGTGACTTGTTCAAGATCCCACACCAGGGATTCAAACCCAGATCTGGGGACACCAAAGCCAGCACCGTCTCTGTACTGCAGCACCTCCATGCCCTGCAGTCTCTCTGCCTTTGGCGCTGGGAGTTGGGCAAACGTGGTGGCTGAGAGCAGGAGCTATGTCGTCTGACTCATGACTGCGGATCCTGGACCCTTGACTTCCTAGTGGGGTGGTTCTTTCACCTCGTTAAGCCTTGTGTAGTCAGTTGGGGCTGCTATGACACAACACCATAGACTGGGTGTCTTACATCAAAGAAATTTATCTCTTACAGTTTTGGGGGCTGAGACGTACAAGGTCAAGGGCTAGCAGACTTGGTGTCTGGTGAGGGCCCACGCTTTGACGCACAGAGGGCTGTCTTCTTGCTGTGTCCTCAGGGCGAGGGAGCTCTCTGGGGCTCTTGCATAAGGACACTAATTCCATTCATGAATGCTCCATCCACATGACGTAACCACCCTGCAAAGGCGCATGTCCTAATACTGTCACTTTGAGGGTTAGGATCTCAACGTGTGAATTTGGGGGAGACACATTCAGTCTATAACAAGCCTCAATTTCCCTATGTATAAGATAGACCTCATAAGAGTAATTATTAATACTTCAAAGGGCTGTTATAAGCATTAATTTAACTTAGCACAGTATTCAGCACACAGTAAATGCTAAACACTAGTTTGCTATTATTACTGACTCATTCACACACTTACTTCCAATTCCCAACTCAAATGCCACCTCCTCAGAGAAGCCTTTCTTAACTCCCCTGCCCAAAGCGGCCTTGTAGGTCCTTCCTTCCGGCAAGTCGAACTGCTCATTTCCCTCCCAGCACTTGTCACTGGTCTGGCCCGTGGACTGGTTACTGATCTATTTTATGCCTTTCCCCTGCTAACCTCCAGCGTCACAAGGCCCTGGGCCTGGCATGGTGATGGGCATGTGGTAGGTGCCCAGTCACTTCGTGTGGGATGGTGAGTGAAAGGCCACTGCCAGCTCTGTGGCCTTGGGGGACATCATTTTCCTTCTCTGAACCTGAGTCTTTTCATTTGTAAAGCAAAGGTGTTAGTGTCACTCGGGGAAGCCCTTGCAGGCCGGGTGGAAGCCCTTGCAGGTCGGGTGGCCCATGGAGCTCAGCTGCCCCCTGCCTGCTTTGTCTCCATGGAAGCCTGGCAGGTCCTGCACCCTCCCCGTTTGTGAGCTCCCCTGGGCAAGTGTCAGTGGCAAAAGTAATTGTAAAATCTAGACTTCAACTCCAAAGGAGCACACCACCGCTCTGCAATTGAGCCAAGGACCAACAGGTAGGAAGCAGCACTGCTGTTTACTGCGCCTGGCACCATGCTCTGTGCTGAAACATCAGCTTGCTACGACAACCCCCCCCAAGGAGGGGCCAGTTTGCCTCGTTACAAAAACTAGGAAATGGAGATGACTTCCCCAGGTTGACACCACCTACGAGTGACAGGGCTGAAGAGGTGCATGGTGATTATAGGGTCAGACTGCTCCTCTGCCCCTTGCTGGCTGCCCTAGCCCCTCACTGACTCAGTTTTCTTTTCTGCAAAATGGGGGAATCACAGCACCAATGTCATTGGGTTGCTCTGAGGGTTAAATCAGTTCAGCAATGCCCAGTGCTTAGCACAACCCGTGCGTCAAAAGTTGTGCTACCTGCCTTGTCTCTTTACCCAGGTCTGTTTATTAACCAGGGATTCTCCAAGCAAGGACCCCACCAGTAGCATCAGCAGCATTGGGGAACTGGCTAGAAATACCAATTCTTGGGCCCCACCCCAACATCGCTGAATAAGAAATTCTGGCCTGGGCCCAGTGATCTGTGTGTGTGTGTGTTTTAACTGTACAATTAAATGATTATTAGTAAATTTACCAAGTTGTACAGCTATTCACATAAATCAGTTTTAGAAAATTTCCTTGCCCCTATTGAGACCCTTAATTCCCTTCCCCAGCTACATTTCAAGCATGCCCCTCCCCTCCACAGTGCTCACCGCATCCCTCAGATGTGTGATCTGTGTTTTAACACACTGACCGCCACACTAGAAAACAATTTTTTTTTCTTGGGGCCACGATGTTTTATTACAAAAATAGGATAAAAACTTTGAAAATAAAACGATCATTTTTAATTTAATGAAATAATTTGTTATTTTTTATTGTTTTCTGTGTATTTTTCCAATGAAAGATAATATATAAAAGCTTGAAAATTAGTTACATAAAAAGTAAGGTGAAAACTTAAAAATTGTTCATAAGGATAAAGTGTTTTTCGTGACTTGTCATGCTTTGGTGTAATTTAAAGGTTAACATAAATAGAAAAACGAAATTTATTGGCTTCTATTCATTTAATCCATGTTTCCAGAATTAAGTTGTCAAAATTAATTGTAACAATAAGAACAGCAACAAGTAAGATTTTCACGAACCAACTGCAGGGTTTTGCTTCAGGAGGCTCTGGGCTCAAAACTAGTGTGAGTTAAATACAACTCACATGGCAGTTGATGTGTTAATAGCCGTCCAGGTGACTCTGCCATGCATTCAAGTTTGGGAACTTTTCCCTTCCTCCTGCCACCCTGCAAAGAAGAACAAATGCATCAGTGATTACAAGACACACCATTATTTCATAACTGCTAAGACAGAAAGAGCACTGTCAACTAAATTATAATGCAGTCCTTTCTTATCATGATGATTCTAAGACATTTTTATTTCAGTGATGTTAAAATGTGAAAAGAAAATTGCATCTCAGCATCAATAAGATTTAGCATTAGGAATATTTAGAGGATGAGAAACTAAGTTGTTGCTCATCTCTTCTCTCCAGTGGTTTGCAGCCCTAACTGCATGTGAGACCCTCACCTGACTCTGTGTTAGAATCTAAAAGTGCCCGTGTCCAACCTGCACCCAGATCAAGCACATTGGGGTCTCTGGGGCTGGCCCAGGCATTGGCAGTGCCTAAAGCTCCCCAGGAGACTGTGATACGCAGCTAGGCTTGAGAACCACGACTCTGGGTCAAATTTCTATCCTCACCCCAGGAGATGAAATTGAGTTTCCTGGGCTCTAACAGATAAAACCCTGACCCACAAGTCCCAATCAGCATTCCTCACGGGCCTTTGGCATCTCATTGATGGTGACATGCAGGGGCCATGGAGGCTAGTTTCCTTCTTCACTTTCTACCAGGAGCTGACGATCTCCCCCAACCCCCCAAGTGGCTTAGAGCAGTGGTCCCCAACCTTTTTGGCACCAGGGACCAGTTTCATGGAAGACAATTTTTCCATGGATGGTGGGGCAGGTGGCCGGGGGGCAGGTGGAGCTCAGGCGGTGATATGTGGTGGGGAGCAGCTGTAAATACAGATGAAGCTTTGATCGCTCACCCACCGCTCACCTCCTGCTCTGCAGCCCGACAATTTTTCCACAAATCTGGGGTGGGGGGGAAGGGGGTGCAGGTGTGGAGCTCAGACGGTGATGTGTGGCCCAGTTCCTAACAGGCCACGGACTGGTACTGGGCCACAGCCCAGGGGTTGGGAACCACAGGCCTAGAGGACATAAGTCTCATTTGTGCCCATCTAAATACTGACCTAGGAGCCTTTCTGGCTGAGGGTCATAAACTTTCTTCCTTGATGGTGCAGGCTGAGCTCCAGCAAGGTCTGAGAATTCAGAACGGCTGGTGGAGGATGGAAAGCTCTATCAGTGAAGTCTGGGGATTAGGTATTCTTTCCTGGGACACAGGGGATGATAATAGGAGAATTTTCACTGTGCATTTACAAAGAGCCAGATGCTGTGCTGTCTACATGTGACCTCATTTCATGCTCTTTCTATGAAGTAGGTTTTATTCCCATTTTACAGAAGAAACTGAGGGTCAGAGAGGTGAAGAGACTTGTCCAAGGTCACAGTGAGTAGCAGATCCAGGATTTGGATCCAGGACTCTGACTCCTCTACACAGATGCCACCTCCTTCCTGATCAGTCCCTGCACCCCCTGCCACAGCACTGGGCTTGGCCCAGAGCAGACGTTCAGAAAAATTAAAAACAAAACTGTCAGCTGGTAAAGTATTTTGAGGATAGCCAGATAAGTGCTAGATATTGTTATTCTTTATTTAAACAACCGTACAATTGTCTGAGACAAGTTTGAAAATGGGTGGCCTGAAGATTTTGCTGGCCCATCTGAAACTCAGAAAATTTCATGTGAAATTGCATGTTTCTAGTTTCTCTAGAAAACTTGAAAGCTCTAGCAACACTAGAATCACTTATGTATGTGGCTGCAGTCAGAAGGAGCTGAGGAACAGCTATCGCTGTTAGGTGAGGCCCAGGCATAGCAGTTTGCTGCAGGCCCCACCATGCCCTACTGTCTCATGCCCAACAAGCTTCACTATTTGCTTCTTCAGCATGGCCCTCACAGGAATTGGAATTTGTGACCCCTGCTTTAGGGCTTAAAATCACAGCAACAATAATGGATGCATTTTGAAATAGACATTCTAAGTGGGCTTAGCTGGCAAAACAGCTCCCTGGGATGGTCAAAGCTGGACCGTCCATGACTTTGAGCTCCCAGGAAGAGCACCCCATGGGCTGTTGGGGCAAATGTGAACACTGTGCAAAGGCGAGGGAGAGGCCTAAGGCATCAGGGAAAACCGTCCAGGTCATCTGTTCAATTCTGTTTATGGTCCCAGGGATTTTGTGCAGAGCCTTGCAAGGAAGATTTAAAAGAACTGAGTGAAAATGTTCTTGCACCATAAAACAGCCTTCCTGTCAGGGTGGCAAGAGGAATGAGGCCATAAAAATGCTGTTCTGAGCAAGCCTGCAGGTAAATTTCAGCCCCTGAATAAACATTCCCTCTTCGATCAGGGTTGATGATGATAAAGGAACCCTCTTTAAAAAGCTGTGAACATACTATGCATTTGTCTCTTCCTTACAAGAACCCTTTGAGGCGGGGTCTGATCCTCATTTTGCAGGTGTGTAAACTGAGGCTCAGAAAGGGGAAGTCACTTGTCCAAGATCACACAGCTGGGACATGGCAGGACCGGGATTGAAACTTGCCCATTCGTGGAAGGGTTGGAACCTTTGTCTTGCTCCTGGCCCTGAGGATAGGGTGCCCTGGGTCCCTTTCTCCAAGCTGCCCTCTTCAGCCTGGGGCCGACATGTGATGGGTGTGAGACCACATTCGCTGGCCTCCTACAGTTCTCTCTGCAGCTCTGAGCCCTCACAGGGCTGCCCCCCATCATCTATTCCCCAGACTCAAAGCACCGCCTGGGGGGATGTCACCCTCTTTGCTGCCTGATTGCACCTGACTTCCTGGTGTCTGAAAGGGCTCACTGTTTGTCCTGTAAATAACTCCAACCTTTGAGGACCCCTGATGCTGTTTTCAATTCCATCAATTGTCACGTTGTATCAACGTTGTTTTCTTTGCAGCTTTTTCCCCTTTGTCTCCTTACTTCGGTCCTGTCTGCCCTGCCCTGCCTGGGCCCAGGCATAAGCTTCCACATGGGTCACCTACATCACTTCATCCAGCCCATGCCTCCCCCAGCAAACTCTCCAAAGTCTGAAGTTGCAATCAAATGTCTCAGGGTGACATTCAAGGCCATGTGTGATCTGGTCCCTGCCTGTCTCCCAGTTCTCTTCTTCCACCAAGTCCCTACCTCAGCCGATCCGGACTGTGTGTTGTCTTCTAAAATAGTTCTCAGGGTTCCTACGTCTGAGCGTGGCTAGTGCAGTTCCCTCTGCATAGAATGCCCTTCCTAACCTGTCTTGGCGTGTAGGACCACATTCGTTCTTCCTGGCCAGCCTCAAAAGTTCCTTCTTTTAAAAGATCTGCCTCCTTAATCCATGGAAGGCTGCACTGGAAGAGAGAAAGGTACAGGTTTTCAACCTCGGCTTGCAACCTGTCTCTGGAAATCAGTTCACCGAGCAGCAGTTCCTCCGTCAGTAATGTCAGGATGGTAGGATCTGAGATGATCGTGTAAAGGTCTTCAGTAGATAGTAGTTTCTTTCTCCCTAGTGTTCTTAAACCTCTGAACACATTATAAGCCACTCAACAGATAAGCCAAGGTGGGGCATAGGTGCATGAATCAGAGCGTTTTGGGTGGCAGGTGACAGCAACACAATACAAACTGACTTAGCTGAAAAGGAAATGTATCGACTCATGTAAATGAAAAGGGGGTAGGACTAGCTTCAGGCACAGATGGAGCCAGGGACTCAAGTGATGTCACCAGATTCTTTTCTTTCTCCTACTTGTCCTTTCTCTCTCCCTATTGTTTTCTTCTCTTTTTGCTTTTTGGTTTCCCATTTAGACGCTCCCCACATGGGGACCCTGCGTAGCCCCTATTCACGTCCTGATGGCTTAGCAACCCTGGTGGGAAAAGAGACCTGCTTTTGCCAAGGTCTAGAAGACAGTCCTAGGACTGACTTTGACTGCACTGGCTGTCACACACATGCCCTCGACCCCATCACTGTTAATGTCCACTCATGAAGCAGAGGGCTGCGGTCAGTCCCAACAGAGCCACATGGACTGAGGGTGGGGAAGGGCTGGTTCCCTAAGCAAAGTCGGGATGCTTGACCTGGAAAGGCAGGGACAGGATGTTGAGCAGGCCAAGACAAATGTCAACGGTGACAGATGGGAGCAGAGCCAACATGCAGGTTAGTTATGGTTGGAGACAGTTGCACGAGGATGTCCCGGCGTGCTCTTCCTCCCCTGACTCTGCGAGGGCAGGGCCAATCTTCCAAGCTCATGTTCCACGTGATCCCCCAGACCATACCTTTGGGACGAAAGGTCCTCTCTCCTCTTCCAGGCTCTGCTGGCAGGCTCACAGCTTCCAATGCCTCCCCCACCTCCCTCCCACCATCTTCTGCTTCCTGGTGCCTGTGTGTGAGTAACCCAGTCCTGACTCTAGTGCTATAGGCCACTCACCGACAGTGCAACCTTGAGCAAATGACTGCTCCTCTGAAATGCCACCTGCTTTGTCTATGTAATGAGTACTCCAATAAGAAAACGGCCAGCTGTCCAACACCACGGAAATAACAACAGTGGCTCACATTCACTAAGTGCTCACTCAGGGCCAACTCCATATTTTTATTTGTCGTATTTTATCATTTTTCTTTTTTTTTTTTTTTTTTGAGACAGAGTCTCACTCTGCCCAGGCTAGAGTGCCGCAGCGTCAGCCCAGCTCACAGCAACCTCAACCTCCTGGGCTCAAGTGATCCTCCTGCCTCAGCCTCCCAAGTAGCTGGGACTACAGGCATGCGCCACCATGCCCGGCTAATTTTTTCTATATATTTTTAGTTGGCCAATTAATTTCTTTCTATTTTTAGTAGAAACGGGGTCTCGCTCTTGCTCAGGCT
>CAUYRT010038072.1:0-78305 GCA_963574885.1 Lepilemur ruficaudatus | reverse complement strand
TATAGTTCTTTGAAGCGTGTAAAAGGATCTGCTAGAAATTTGTGATTTTCATAAAATTGTGGAAGAATTTGGTTAAACCTGTAATCAGTGTTTTGATTAAATTATAGAATTTTATTAAATGAGTTTTTTTTTTTTTTTTTTTTTGAGAAATATTCTTCACCCTGTTGCCCGGGCTAGAGTGAGTGCCGTGGCGTCAGCTTAGCGCACAGCAACCTCAAACTCCTGGGCTCAAATGATCCTTCTGCCTCAGCCTCCCAAGTAGCTGGGACTACAGGCATGTGCCGCCATGCCCGGCTCATTTTTTTTTCTATATATATCTTTAGTTGGCCAATTAATTTCTTTCTATTTATAGTAGAGACAGGTCTCACTCTTGCTCAGGGTGGTTTGGAACTCCTGACCTTGAGCGATCCGCCCACCTCGGCCTCCCAGAGTGCTAGGATTACAGGCGTGAGCCACCGCGCCCAGCTTAAATGAGTTTTAATTAGTGATTACGTCAAGTTATAACAGAATATGATGAAATTAGCTTGTGATCAGTTTTTACTCAATCAGAGAAGAATCTGATTAAGTAAATTTGTAACAGTGTGAGTTTTACTTCTAAAGTGTTTCTCAGATGCATCCTCTATTCTTCCTCTCTGTCACCTCCATTCTAGCCCAAACCACCATCATCACCTACCTGGATTACTGCAGTAGCTACCTGTTTTACCCAATACTTCATCCACTCCAGCCCTAAACTCCAATCCTGCTTTAGCCATGTTACACACTTATTTTTATAAAATACCAATTTTTTTTTTTTTTTTTGAGACAGGGTCTCACTCTGTTGCCTGGGCTAGAGTGCCATGGCGTCAGCCTAGCTCACAGCAACCTCAGACTCCTGGACTCAAGCAATTCTTCTGCCTCAGCCTCCCGAGTAGCTGGGACTACAGGCATGTGCCACCATGCCTGGCTAATTTTTTTCTATATATATTTTTAGTTGTCCAGCTAATTTTCTATTTTTAGTAGAGACAGGATCTCGCTCTTGCTCAGGCTGGTCTCGAACTCCTGAGCTCAAACGATCCTCCCGCCTTGGCCTCTCAGAGTGCTAGGATTACAGGTGTGAGCCACCTTGCCCAGCCAACTCACTTGTAAACTTTTGCAAATGTTTTTATAAATAAACTTTTTCCCTAATGCTTTTGTCTCTGAGGATTTCTTTTGACATAGGGTGTATGTTAAGGATTTGCAGTTTTAGGTGCAGTGCACTGAAAAGTTTTAAGTGATGTGTATGTGTATGTGTCAATGAGAGAGGAAAAAAGCAGAATAAAAGAGAATGAATTTTGTGGTTTTAAAAGATTGTTCTGGCTACATTACAGCAAATGGATTGGAAAAGTGTCTGAGAGGATGTGGGGAGACTGCTTAGGAAGCTGCTATCCAGGTGATAGGTGATAATAAGCTAAGAATAGGTTTAAGATAGTGGAGATGAAGAGAAGTGGATGGATTTAGGATTATCTGTCTATCAATCTATCTATCATCTGTTGATATCTTAATCACCAGGACTTACCAATGTACTGGATATTGGGGGCCTTGAAAAAGTTGTGTCAAGAAGGACTTCCAGTTTCTGGCATGAACAACTGGGTGAATGATGTGTCATTCCCCAAAATAGGAACAATTAGTGGAGGAGCACATTTGGGCAAGGGTAGAACACTAGTTGGGTTTCAGATGTGTTGTTTACACTGTCTCGGAGACAGCCAAGTGCAGATATCAGACAGTTGGATATACAGATCTGGAGCTCAGAAGACAGTTTCTGAGCTGGAGAAATAAGACTGAGAGCCACTGGCATGCTGATAAAACATAAAACTATAGGATTAGGTGAGTTAATCTAGAGAGAGAATGGAGAGTGACAAGGGAAGGGCTCAGAACCAAGCCGTGAGGAATTCTAGCACACAGAGGGCATGAAGAGGAAGAGAGTCTGCAAGGGATCAATGAGGAGAATGGAGAGAGAATCACCTACCACGGGCCCTGGCCATAATTGGGACTTAAACTGCAACTCTTCACACCGGTTGCTATAGGCAGGTTTTTGTTTTTCCCTGATTGTAGTAGACACTGATTAAATTTGATGTTTAAAGCTGTAGAACCAGTTTTGGAGTGATTTCAAAGATTTTATTTCAGCTAGATGACTGTGCAATGTCTATTCACAAAATGCCACCCTCCACGTTGACTGCACCAAATCAAGGTAAAGTAATTAGTGTATTTGGTCAGTGTGGGTATTGTTAAGTACATATTCAAAATAGATTGCTAAGATTCTTAGTTTTATGTTGTTACTATTATGGTTGGTGTAGGGTTGGTAAATACATACATTTAGCCAGGCTGAAGAGTGAGCTATTTTATATGTTGATAAAACATACTAATTATTAAAAAGGAATAAAGAATATTTGGTCTTTACAATGAATATTTGAAATCTTAAATTAGATATCTTTTGGTCAGGTGTGGTGGCTCACACCTGTCATCCCAGCCAGCATTTTGGAGGCTGATCTGGGAGCATTGCTTAAGGCCAGGAGTGTGAGACCAGCCTGAGCAACATAACGAGATCCTATCTCTGCAAAAAATAGAAAAATTAGTGGGCCATGGTAGCATGCACCTGTGGTCCTAGCTACTCAGGAAACTGAGGCAGGAGGATCACTTGAGCCCAAGAGTTTGAAGTTGCAGTGAGCTATGATGGTGCCACTGCAGTCTAGCCTGGGGAACAGAGCAAGACTCTGTCTCAAAAAAAAAAAAAAAAAATTAAAAAAATTAGATATCTTTTAAATAGCAGGACACAAATCACAAATGGAAATGTTTTAAGTAGTTTGGGAAAATTATTAAGAAAAAATAAGAAGCTATATTAGTTTGCTAGGGCTGCCATAACAAAGTACCACAGACTGAGTGACTTAACAGAAATTTATTTTCTCACACTTACAGAGGCTGGATGTTTGAGGTCGAGGTGTTGGCAGGTTTGGTTTCTCCTGAGGCTTCTTTCCTTGGCTTGTATATGGCTGTCTTCTCCCTGTGTTCATGTCCATTCCTTATACATCTAAATCCAAAACTCCTCTTTTTATAAGTGAATCAATCATATTGGATTAGGGTGCACCCTGATTACCACATTTTAATTTAATTAACTCTTTAATTACCTCTAAAATATGGCCAAATTCTGGGGTTAGGACTTCAATATATGAATTTGGGGGAGGGGACACAATATGGCACATAACAGAAACCCATCAATAGGATAGGATAGATCTCTGCAGGTGAATTTTTAAATTGTCCTTCTCAACGTTAATTCTTAAAATAAGGCCAGCTTCTTAAATATTGGAATATATAAACATTAAGCAAAAGTTTTAGGGTTATAATTTTATCATTACATTTGGCAGGGCAGTTGTCTAAGAATAATCTGTGTCATAGTTTCCTCCGGATTTTCAACAAACATTCATCTCTAAAATATGACCTTATTTTTAGGAATTTAAAATTACAAAATGCTCCCTTAGCTAAGAACTGGAAATAAAGGTTAACAAACTTAATTGGACTGTCAGTAAAAAACTATGATAGGAATCTTAGTTCAAGAAGTTTAAAATAACCAGAAAACCCTCCTGCTAGAAACATCTTAAATGTCCTCATAAACGCATAGCTGGGCCATCTGATAATCCAAATGGCAGGCATTGGAGCCCATGGTAAGACTGCTGAGAGCAGGATGTTGTGTTCCATATTCCAAGGACTTGTGTTTTAACTCACACAGAGCCAGAATTAGAGGTTTTGGGCACATGTTGGAACCCTTAAAAGACTAGGGGGGAACTAAAAATAATCCCACCAACACAGACGAAGGTCTGGCCTCTGAGTATAAAAGTTACAAATGGTACGGTGGGAGGGAGTCTCCCCTGAGAATTCGCAACTACAGATCTGTATCTTGGGTAGGTTTGGTTGACGTTAAGTGCTTGGTCTGAGAATCCCCTAGGCAAGAGATTAGCATAGAAATTACTCCTAAGTATGTGGTATCCTTGGGGTGCCTGGCAAGTTACTTAAACTTTTTGATTGATCCTTACTTCCCCATGTAATAATGAAATAATAGTAACTAACAGGCATTGAATGTTTACTTGTGTGAGAACTTTACATTCAGAAACTCTTTTGTCTTCAGAACAACCCTATGACATGGGCACAGTAATCTGCCAGTGGCATGGGGTGACGGGTAAGGGTGAGGTTGGGGTGGCGTGGTCATATCTATCTTCTAGGATTGTTGTGAAAATAAAGCAAAGTGTAATATGTTGGGTCAATGCTTATGTGTCTCTACTTTGAAAGTTGTCACCATCCACTCTATCCTTTGGGGTTTTCTCACTGCAAGTGGAACGCAAACTCTCAAACTCTTCTTTTTCTTGTCCCCAAAGACAAGAAGCACAAGATCCCCCTCCACCCTCACTTCTTGTTTTGAGGATTTTATTATTGATCCTTATTGAAGAGAGGAAAGAAAGAAGATGGAACTTGAGCTGGGCCTTGAAAGATGGGTAGGATTTGAATGGGCAGAATTGTGGGACAGGTGTTTCAGTCAGAGAGGACATCGTGAGCAAAATCTTTACAAGAATAACACTTTTTAAGGCCAGTAACAGGTGAACATATCACAGTATTTAATAAATGCTTACCAATTCTTTTTTTCCCCTATGGCAGGTCAGGGAGAGAAAAATTTATCATTCTTTGACAAATATGTGTGTTCCATCTCCTCCAGGAAACCTTCTTGTTATCATCCTTCTACAAGGATTTCTCTCCTTCATATTTTTCTTATTGCCTCTAAAAATAGGTTGGCATTGAACTATATTCAACTTGGAAGAACAGTACATATCACAGTATATTTGCCCTTTTCTCTTATTTATAATACATTTTTTTTGTGTGTGTAATCTTTGCTCTCCTCTGACTCTGACCTTCTTGAAGAGATACTTTCTGAATTCTCCCCTCTCCCAGAGTAAGGAAGCTAGAAGGTGCTCCTACATCAATAAATTTTGAATTGCTTTATAAAATCACACATGGAAACATAGCAAAGGACTTTGTTTCCAAAAGCGAATGTGTATTTGGAATTTGCATGTTATTGCTTTATGTAAATGAAGCTTTCTGCTTAAGTATTTAAGTAAATATTTTGAAGATATTTTGAGGACCTTGAAAAGGGAAGATTGTTCTTCACATTCATTCCTAAAAGTTATAAGAAGCATTTCAAATTTAAGAAAAGAGGCATTATTTTGGCGGAATTATCTTAGGTTTTGTATATTGGAGGATCTTTGTTTATAAAATGAGTTTAGAACTATTTTAAAATACTTTTTCCTGATTCTTTGTCTATTAATATCTTTATGTATGTTATACACATACCGCTGTGTACTGGGACTTGTTAGGGCAGAGAAGAAACTAATGTGTACTCCAGGGAAAATTCTTTTACTTACCCCTGGGGTGATTTTCTGCCTAAAAAGTATGATATAAAAATTTAAGAAATTCTTTCCCAACCTATCCTACCCACTTGCCCTCAATTAGTGTGGAAAATCAACTTGACTGTGTAATTTTTGGTTGGTCAGATTAGTGGCTTACACAGGATAACCAAACTTAGTCAATTTATCAGTGCTTTTGGCTGAAGATGTGTCAAAGCAAGTCATACTTGCAATCTACCCTAGAGTGCAGATTGCTCATGCCTGTGAGGTCTCTTTACAAAGGCAATTTTTAAAAAAGGAAGAAAAAAAACATTGGGATAAAAATTTCAAGCACTCATTTTAATTCCTTTGTTTTGTTTGGAAAAATTGTTTTCCAATGTTAATAACATTTTAAAATTATTTTACCATGTAATAAAGGGAGAACTTTTCAAGTTTGGGAGAAATTTTCATTTTTTTGTTTGTTTCAGAGACAGGACTGTCTCTTAGAGCAGAGCTTCTCAAACCTTTTAGCGTAAAAAGCATCACCTAAAGAGCTAGTTAAGGGGCCCCACCTCCAGTTTCTGAGTGAGGAGGTGGAGTGGATAATTTGCATTTCTAACAAGTTTCCAGGTGATGCTGATACTGCTGGTCCAGGGACCACACTTTGAGAACCACTGCTTAGAACACCTGGGGTTAGAGAAGCCTAGAGTCAGACCTTGGAAAGAAAAGTTGTAATTTCTTGAATACTTACCTTGTGTCAGTTACTTTCCCTTTATTATGTCTAATCCATACAACAATTTTACAAGTTGAGAATGATTATTCCTATTTTATAGATGAAGGAACTGAAGCTCAGAAAGCTAATCAGATTATCTAAGATCACACAGCTAGTAAGTGGTAGAGCCCGAATTTGAACTTGGGTTTTTTCTGTCTCCATATGTAAGTTATTATATTTCCATTAAAATATGCTTCTTTATCTGGATTAAGCCTCATCTCGTCCCAGTTCCTTCCCCATGCAGAAGTAACTTCTGTAACATCCCTGAACCATAGCTCTTCAGCTTCCACTCACGCCTGTCATCAATAGTCACTCTCTGCTTCATGAAGGAGCCTTCCTGGGGGGCAGGACAGTTAGAGTGAACAACTATCTGTTGGCTCTATTTTCCTGGGACCGAGTGGTTTCCGCTGATGACACCTTCAGTTTTAAAGCCAAGATGGTCTTGGGCAAAGTGGGAGTGTTTGGTCACTCTGGGGAAGCTCGGGCCATTTTGAATTCCTTATAATGAGCCAAACCTTTCTGCCTGTGGTTTTGCACCCCTTTTGTAGTTTTCTGTAACAGGGGCTTGTGCATGGCAGTCCTTCAGATGTTTGAAGACAGTGATCATTCCACCAGCCTCCAGACTGCCTTCCTTCCCCTTGACCCTGCCTCACATAACATCATTTATGTAGCACTTACAATGTGTCAGGAGCTCTTCTAAATGCTAGTTAGTTAATGAATGACCCTAAACAATAGCTAATTGGTTAATGTATATTAACTATTATAATTTAGTCCACACAGGAGTTCTGTGAGGTAGCTACTATTATAATCCCCATTTTACATGTGAGGAAATAGAGGCACAGTTAAGCACTCTGCCCAAGGTCACAATTAAGAGGTCGAGCCAGGATTAACCTAGCAGTGTGGCTCCAGAATCAACACTCTGGATCACTGTCCTTCACTGCTTTCCACCCAGGCAATAAGGCTTTACTGAGCGGCTTTAGTATGCACTAGGCAAAAAGATGCAGAAGAGAGACACAGTCCTTGTCATCATGGAGTGGGGGGTAGTCTAGTGGGAAACACATGCACTGTAAGTAAATAAATCAAAGAAATAAAATACTTACAAATTAGGATAAGTGCTATGAAATAAATAGGTGCTAAGATAGAAAATATTGGTGACATAGTATGGATCTGTACAGGGTAAAACTGTTTTCTCCTTCTACTCTCACACACACTGCCCCACATAGACACTTCTGGTCACCTAAAGGTATATGAGGTGTTTCCCACACATCAATCAATTCTGCAGCACACACCAACGGAGTATCCCATAATTCAACTCAATTCTGACATTATTGTCCTGAAATAGCATCAGATCCCACAGGATAAGGGCTCAGTCCCCACAAGACTGCCCACCACTTCAGATGTCATCTGCAAGTCCCATGTTGTGACCTGTACTTCTGATCAACAGGGTGTAAATTAGAGGTTTTCATGACCTCTGTCTCTGGTTCAATTAATTTGCTAGTTCACAGAACTCAAGGAAAAGTGTTTACTGATTTATTATATTAATAAGGCAATGATAAGGGAGACAGATGTACAGCCAGATGAAAAGATGCATAGCGCAAGGTATGGGGAAAGCACCTGGAGTTTCCATGCCCTCTCTGGGTGCATGATCCTCCAGGCATCTCTGTGTGTTCAGCTATCTGGAAGCTCTCCAAACCCCACAGTTCAGGGATTTTTATAGAGGCCTCATCACACAAACATAATTGATTATTAACGCAGTCTCCAGCACCTCTCTGATTCCCAAAGAATGGGAGACAGGGCTGAAAGTTCCAAACTTCTAATCTTGGCTTGGTCTTTCTGGTGACCAGCCCCCATGAGCCCACCAAGAGCCACCCCATTAGACCAAAAGATCCTCCTATCATTCAGGAAATTCCAAGGGATCTAGGAGCTCTGTGTCAGGAATTGGAGTCAAAGACCAAATATTAGAACAAAAGATGCATGTAGCACCCCTATCACTAAAGAAATCACAAGGGTTTTAGAAGTTCTGTGCCAGGAACTGGGGACAGAGACCAGATACATATTTCTTATTATATCACAGTATCACAGAGTCCAATCAGGAGACAGAAACCACATAGTAGGTCAAACAGGGGAAGTTTAATATAAGAAATTATTAACTGTGATGAAAGGGTAACCATAAGATGTAAGGAAACTCTATTTGGCACCCTGGGGCTAAGGCAATGTACCTACAGAAGCACAAACTTGGGAGGAATTCAGATCTCATTGGAGAAGGTGTGGTTCAGCCACCAGACAGCAGAGAAGTTGTCTGGTTTGGCCAGGCTGCAGCGGGTCTGGAGTTTCTGGACAAGCAATAGGCCACCTGGTAGGATGCAGGAAGAGGTAGTACAGGCCATGAGTAACTGGGGCTCATGGGGGCTGCACGGGAGCACTAGCTTTTGCTGAGAGGGCTGTGGAAAGGTAGGCGGAGGCTGCAAGGCTGCAGAGGGATGATGCTCTATGCCCTTGGCTGGGGCAGAGCCACCATGTGCCCTCATACCTATACCACCGACCTTTGACCTCAGCAAAATGGCAGGAATGCCTCTTCCTCCTGCAACATCCCTCCAGCGCCTCTGGCTCAGAAAGCTTAACATCTTGCCCACTTTAAAGAAGTGCTTAAAGGAATTCTGTTGTTTAGCACAGAGCATATATTGATAGCTCATTCAGAGTACACAGGCACTAAATTGATAAACAGTTGAGCATCAGGTTTTTAAAAAATACAGGTTAAAAATGATACAAATCCAAAGTAAACATTTTAAGTTCTTAGACTTTACTTCAGAAAGATACAAAATGAAAAAGAAGAATCTCATCCTTCCTTTCCCGTCCCATTTTCTCTTTTCAAAGGCAAAAAACATACATTTCTATGATTCCTTTCAGGAAAAAAAGAATGCATTTACCTACAGATGTGTTAATGTGATTATTTACACAAAAGGTATCAGTTTTCTCTTTGTTATGCTTCTTTCATTTAATTTGTCTTAAAAATCTTTTCACATCACCCCGTCCAGATCTACTTTATTCTCTTTAATCATTGTATAGTATTGTGTCATGTGGATGATGGTTAATTTAGTTACTTTTGATGGACACTTTGGGTTTTGCTTTTAGAAAACTTCTGCCAAGAAGATTCCTGCACATATTAGACACAATACAACTATATCTAAATTATTTTCTATGTGAAAGGATAGATTTTGTCAAATTAACCTGCAATAAAATCTATCACATCAATTTGTACTACCCTCTCATTGAAAGTGGTTGATAGTATTCTTTCTCTCACCTTTCTGCCAGCACTGGAGAAGACTTTTGCCAGTTTAAGTGAAAAGAAAAAAAGTTTTCTCACTATTTTGATTTGCATTTCTTTGTAACTGAAGTAGAGCATCTTTCCATATATTTGTAGTCTTTTGAATTTGTTTTTCCATAAACCATTTCTATCCTTTGCCTAATTTTCTCTCAGGTTGTTCATTTTTTTCATATTCTTATATATCAGTTCTATTTAAGGAAAAGAGCTCTCTGACAAATGTGTTTTAAGTATGTTTTTCCTGTTTTGAACTTAGTTTTTTGATTTAGTTGGAGTTTTTTTCCCTTCTTTTTTTGATACCAAAATTAGAAAAATTTATTAACTTTTCCCTTTATGGCTTCTGGGTTTTATAGCTTTCTCAAAAAAGTCTTCCCCTTTCTTAGGTTAGTGATAAATCAATACTCATTTTAAGATATTTTATGATTTCTTTTTTTCCTCTTCTTACCTTTGCCACTTCTTCCAGGATTATGCTTTACTTTTTATATTTGAATATTTGATTCATCAGGAATTGATTTGTAATGAGTGAGATAGGAACTCACTGCCATTATCTCAGTAGGTACTGACCAGCTGTGCCATCATCATTAATTACAAATCTTGCTTTTCCCAAGTGATTTGAAACCTCACCTTTGTAATATACTAAATTACCTGGGCATTTTAATCTATTTCCGATTTTCCTTTGGTTCCATTAATTTCTTCTCTTGTATCAAACTGATTTACTGATTGATGTTTCAAAATATGTTGTGATACCTGGATAGACCTAGAAGTGGACACACCTTGCATGGGGCAGACAGAGAAGATCTTGCTGACTAGGGGACATTTAGGCTGACATTTGTGGAATAAGAAGTAACCAGCTTCATTGAGAGGGGGGCAGGAGCACTCTGGGTAGAGGAAGCTGCATCTACAAAGGTCGGGAGGCAGAAAACAGCTGAGCATGTTTGAAGGAAGTAAAAAAAGCCCAATGGCAATGGTAAGCACATTAAACAAGGGAGAGAAGGACATGAGATGGGGTTAGAAAGCTAGGCCAGATTTTGTAGGACCGCATGCACCGTAAGGAGCTTGGTTTTGTCCTAAGCACAAAGGGAAACAGTTAATGAATTTGAAATAGGGAAGTGACATGCTCACTTTCCCAGAGTATGACACCATCACTCTGGCTGTTATGTGGAGGCGATAGCTGAGGCACTTTTAAAAATATATTTGGGCTTACTTACAAAGTCTCAGCAGGCAGTGGCATTTGCTGAGACAGGGAAGACTTGGAAGAGAGAAAGGTTTGGGAGTCAAGGGAAGTGTGCCAGGGTTACATCAGGGTGCAGGGTTGAGATGTTAAGTTTGAAATGTTTGAGAAATCCAAAAGCACATGGCAAATAGGTGGTTCTTCCGTACGTGCACTTGGAGCCAGGAGAGGTGCAGGTGGAGAGATGCACCTAGGTATGAATGAGTGTTATTTAGAATCGCAGGGATGGGTGAGATGACAGAGGAGGAAGAGTGTGGAAAAAGAAGAACGGAGAGCCCAGGACCGGGCCCTGAGGAACACCAGCACTCAGAGAGAGGTGCAGAAGGAGCCAGTAAGACACCAGTGAGCGGCCAGAGGCGTGGCAGGGAGGGCAGGAGGGCACCATCTCAAAAACCCACTTCCCAACACTTCAATGCCTCCCACTGCCCTTGGAACAGAGTCCAAACCCCTTTCCAACCTGCCCTCTCTGGCCAGTATCTGTTCCTCCACCCCCTGCACCTGTAGCGACTCCCAGTCCCCTTCTTTGGGGACTTCACAACCCCCTTCTTGCCTCCGCTTGGAAGACTCGCCCCAAACCCCTTATCCCGTGGGTGTGACCCGTATTCACCCTCCAGTTGCTGCCTCGTTATCGGCACAGCTCCCAGCTGTCGTTTTCTACCTCAGCATCTTACTGGTTTCCTTCACCCGTGACTCCTAACTATACCTTTGTTTACACGGGGTGGTAAGCTCCATCAGTGCAGGGATAGTTTCTTTTTATTCCTGTGTCTAGAAAACAGTAGGCGCAGTAAACATACCACGCACGCATGAATGAGTAAGCCCATGGTCCTGCGAGGGAGGAGTTTTAACCTCATCTTTCCTCTGGAGCCCAACAGGTCAACCTTTTTTTTCTTTAACGATTGAGGACACGAGCTCAGAACGAGTAGGTAACTGTTCACGGTTTCCAGCACAATGAATAGCGATGGCTGGGTGGAAATGTCGGTGAGCAGTGTTCCAGCTGCCAGAACAAAGAGGACCGATAAAAAGTTTGGCCAAGAGCCCCGGTTCCGGTCGCCGCGGGGCCCCGGGGCTATGCGGGCGAGGCGCCGGGAGAGGGCGGCAGAGGGCTGCAGGGACCGGGATCCCGCAGAGGGAGGGACCCGCGCTAGGCTAGGGTAGAGGAGAAGATGACCTTTTGTTTAGTCCTGTAGGGACTGAGTGCACCGATGGAGAGCTTGGGGCAGGCTTCTATTTGTGTTTCGCTGTGCTGATTCTGGCCACATTAGAGCGTAACGACGCCGCCGTACTGCGGGTCCCTTGTTGCTGGGAAAGTTCAGAGTCTCTCCGGGGAGTGAGGGGAGAGGACAGGGTGGGGGTGACGGAGGGCCCTGAGGCGGAAGAGTGAGCACAAATGTGCACATGGGATTTTTGGCCTTGGCTGCCAGGGGGACAAGCCTCCAAGAGACTGTTCTGCAAAGCAGGAAATAAGGTGGCACGTGGCGGTGAGCCCCAGGCACGGAGTTGGGAAGGCTCAAAGGCAGACAGCACCCCGGGGAAAATAGGAGGGCATTACCGAGGGACATACATTGTCAGAAATAACTTTGTTTCCCATGCTCTGGGAATTGATTTCCTTCCTGTTCTCCTTTTTTGTTAGTAAAGTTGTTTTTAAAATTTCCAATCTATCATCTGTGCTCAGGGGAAAAGGGATTTTGCACACATACTGGGTTGGCGGGTCAGGGGTGGGAGGGGAGCACAGTGAGTTCCCCCTGGGGGCAGCCAGGTGGTAGCAGAGGTCAGGGGAAGGGTCCCAAAGGGAAGCAACACAGTCTGGCAGTATGGTCTTCTCAACTTATGCACACACACACGTACTTACATATACACATCTCACACACATGCTCACACAGACACCTCGCACATGTAACACGCACACAAGCACACACCTCATATGCTGACACATCACACAAACTCAACGTAGTACACCAATGCCACACTAGTAAAGAGTCTTTGGGGTGAATGACCCTTTGGTTGCCTCTCCATTGGCCCTTCCAGGTTTCCCCTCCCTCGCTCCAATCGCCTGGTGTAAAGCAACAGTGTGGTTTAAGTCTAGGATTCAATCAACTCCTAGTTTCAGGGGTAGCTTCCATTGGACTACACCCATTAACAAAGTCCCAGCCCCTTGGCATTCCCTTGGCTACTGCAGTTATTTTAGGGGTGGGCACAACCACCCTGATCCCTTAGATGAGAGTGAGGAAGCATGCAGCCCCAGCCCTGGATGCTGTTGGCAGCTGTCTTGCTACCCCAAGAAAAGGCTGGTCTAGAAGAAGCTGACTGGGGAGGTAGAGGTGAGAGACTTCCAGACAAGCTGAGCGGTGGCCCCCAAAACATTGGTAGCCTCCGTGCCAGGTGCCTACATTATCTCTAAACTTTAGATTTTGTGAACAAATAAATTGGCTTGGTTGTTTAAGGCATTCAAGTTGGATTTTCTGTTTCTTTATATCTGAAAACCTTGGAATGGATCAACTGCTCCTAGAACTTTATTATGGGGAGGCTTGGAAGGGGTCTGGCCTTTGCTTTAATAAGAAGGGCTGTTCCTTCCTGTACCTCCCTTTGCCTCTTGGTCCTCAAAGTGACCACAGTGCACCTGGCACAGTTCTTGGAGCCTTCCACATATAACGGAGAATAAGAAAATAGTATTTAAAACTAAGACCAACTGTAGCCTCTTTGCCTTATAAGGAAAGTGATACAATCAAAATCTGGGGAGGAATAAAGCTCTAAATGGACCTTGTTCCTTGCAGAGGCTGAGATGAGATTCAAGCCAATGTTTTTGAATTTTAAAGTTCAGGAAACCTTGGCTGACATGGGACATTATATATACATATGTATACGCACATCTATAAAAATATATAAACATAAAAATAATGCAATCATACACCAAACATTTAAATGCACTAATTTAATCACTCTAAGCACTCTGAGACATGAGCATTACTTACCCCATTTTGCAGATGATGAATGAGGCTCAGAGGGGTGTCACCTGCTCAGCTACAGAGGAGTGGAGCTGGGCTTCCAACTCAGGGCTCTTTGGCTCGAAAGCTCATGATCCCCCTTCCAGGGTAGAACACCTCCTACCACACCCAGGGCTGCTTCTTAGATGTGATTTGTTCTGGGTGGGCTTCTTGGGGAGGGGTATGGTGAAGAGGTAGGAGGGAAGTTTTCCTAGTATGTTTATTTCACGGGAGTGATGGGGGGAAGGGGAAGGATAGGGAACCTCTTACACCAGAATTCTGATCATGCTAGAAGGGAGAAGTAAAGTGGACCTTTGAAAGTCAACTGTTGCCAGGGAGGCAGTGTAGCACAGTGGCTAGGCACACAAGCTGAGAGTCCAGATAGACTGGGCTTAATGCCAGGGTCTTTGTGATGAATGTTATGGTTGCTTCTCCAGTGGCAAACGTAATATATTAGCTCTGTGACCTCAGACAAGTTAGTTAACCTATTGAGACCTGAGTTCTACCCCTAAAAATGAGACCTACTTCCTAGGGTCTTTGTGTGGATCAAACTAAAACCCACCAGTAAAGCACTTAACATAGTGCCTGGCACCCCAAAATGGTAGCTGTTATCATGCACATTAAAATACATAGTGCTTGGCAGATTCGGAGGCATTCTAAAGTTCTTTCTGATAAACATTGCCTTGCTCAAATATGACGTCATACTGAGAGGGCGCGGGGAGGCAGCTCATGTACGATGCGTTTCTCTTTTTTTGCCCTGTGGGAGCAAGTTGGGGGGAGGCGGAATGGACTAGCTCTGTCATTGACCTTTGGTGGGAAAGGAGAAGGAGCTTCTTACTGCCCAAGGTGAAAGACAAGCATCCCTCATGGAGACATCAGGACAGAGGGGCTGAAATACATCTGTTTATTGACAATTCCTGAATTGAGGAAGCCTGGCATAGAAGAGTTGCTCCTCAGAGAGCCTGGTGCCATCTGGCCTGGAAATCAAGCTGGAGGTGGCAAGAAGTCTGACCACTACCTGGCCAGGACCTGTTTCAGGGCTTGTCAGGGCTGGCTTGGAATGCAGGTTAGGTCTGCCCCAGGAGCTGACTAGAAGGCAGATGAGGCAGGCAAGATGCTCGGGGCAATCTTGTTTAAGGAGACGCTCACTCTCAGCTGCTGACCCTGCCCTTGCAGCAGCTGGAGAAGCAGCGTCTCCTTCAGTTCTGGGCCTCACCCTCACCGTAGCCCTGCCAGGAGAAGCAGGCTTCGTACCACTACTTCTGTTTCAGGGGGAGGGAGGCAGCTCTCTCATGAAGGGGAGGGCACACCATGTGTTTGGCCCCCACATCTCAAGGAGGAGTGCCCAGACCAGAGACCCTCCCTGCTGGACAGGCCGAGCTAGTGGGGCCTGACTGTGGTGAACTCTTAGATGTCTTCCCCCGGGCAGAAGGTCAGACCTCAAGGCACTGTGCAAAAGAGAGCATGCTTCTTTCTCCTCTTACTCAGAGGGAGCTCTGGCTCAGAAATGGCAGGCAGGATGTTGGGAAGGGAAGTGTTTTAATTATCTATTGCAGTGTAACAAATTAACCCTAAACTTAGTGGCTTACAACAATGTTTCTTATTTTACCCAATGTTTCTTATTTTACTGAGTCTGTAGGTCAGGAATTCAGACACAACTTACCTGGGTCCTCTGTTTCAGGGTCTCCCACAGGCTGGAATCAAAGTGTTGCCTGAGGTATAGTCATTGCAAAGCTCAGCCAGGGAAAGATCGTCTTCAAAGCTCCCTCACGTGTCTGTTGGCAGAATTCAGTTCCTTTCTTGCTGTTGCCATGTGGGCCTCCCTGACATGGCAGCTTGTTCCAGCAAAGCCAGCAAGTTGAGGAGAGAGAGAGGGAGAGAGAGAGAGAGAGAGAAAGAGAGAAAGACAGAGAGAGAGACAGAGAGAGAGAGAGAGAGAGAGAGAGGAGGCAACAAGATGACAGTTATAGTCCTTTATAGCCTAATCTCAGAAGTGACACCCCATCACTTTTGTCATATTTTATTTGTCTGAAGCAACTATGTCCAGTCTCCACACACACGTGCACATACACACACTTGAGGGCACCACACCGGGGTGAGAGGTATGACCGACTTCCCAGAGACCAGATCACCAGGAAGCATTCTGAAGCCCATTCCCTACCACAGGGAGCGGGTAGAGGTAAGCAGCTGGGATTTATTGAGGTCCAAACACGTGTCGTGGCATCTCTAATCATCCCATTAAGTTCTCGTGCTAGGCTTGTGGAGAGACAGGCCTCAGTTGTCCTCTGCACAAGAGTGTCGAGGAAAAGTCTTTGCAGAGTTAAATGCCGGTTGGGAGGCCCACACAAATCCGAGGAGGACAAGTCTGAGTACTGTGAGAAACTGCAGGTGGCCCCCGAGGTTGGAACTCGGATTAGTCAAGTTTGTAGCGTGGTTGGTAACCGAGGGACAAGCACACTTCAAATCCAAAGCCACTGTTTGAGTGGGGAAGGAGGAGAATACTAGAATGACAAATGAAGGGGGGCAGTGGTGAGGTTGCCAGGACGACTCCCCAGAGGCTGAGGTTGGGATTATATTGATGAAGCAGGTGCACACTGACGTTCCAGAACTGTCGATGATGTTGGAAGACAGCACTAGTGAAAGGCTCCCATACGAGGAAGTCATCTGAGAAGCAGCCTGTACACTTCCAGAAGGGTGACCGTGGGCACGGCAGCCTAGCAGACCGTCACCCTGGATGGCAGCCTCAGATAGACACTGGCAGATGAGGTGGTTCCTGAGGTGATTGGGATGGTTAGAAAAGGAGGAGCCTGTGCACAGAGGACATCAAAGTGGAGGCCACGAATGGGCGTGGTGGCTCAGGCCTGTAATCCTAGCACTCTGGGTGGCCCAGGTAGAGGATTGCTTGAGCCCAGGAGTTCGAGACCAGCCTGAGCAATAGAGAGACCCTGTCTCTACTAAAAATAGAAAAATTAGCTGGGTTTGGTTGTGCACATCTGTAGTCCCAACTATCTGGGAGGCTGAGGCAGGAGGATCACTTGAGCCCAGGAGTTTGAGGTTGCAGTGAGCTATGATGATGCCAGTGCACTCTAGCCCAGGCAACAGAGTGACACTTTATTAAAAAAAAAAAAAAAAAAGAAAGAAAAAGAAAAAAAAAAAAGAAAGCAAGAAAAGGAAAAAAAGAAAGTGGAGGCCATTTACCTTTCCTTAGCTTGTATGGTATCTCTGGGGGTCAGGTGGGGATTTTCCCTATTGTCCTGGGATGCATCTGTCCTGAGGTAACCTGGGAGCAAATGACTTATCCTCTGTTAGCCTTAATTCCCACACCTTTAATATAGTAATAACGCTTACTCATAGTGTTATAGGAATTAAATAAGTAAGGGATGTAAATTACCTAGTATACAATAGGTGCTTAATAAAAATTAGCTCTCTTCTCCCCGTACCTTTTCCCTCCTGCCTCCCATTCAAAATGGTGTGGTTTATACATGCACAGTAGACTGACACTCAGCCTCATTCCGTCTGCCTTCTAGTGACCCATCCAGAACTACAAAGAACGGAGAGCTAAAACTACAATTCCCAGACCGCCGAGCTGTCAGAAGTCCAGGGAACCCTCACTGTGGGAGATCTGGGCAGATTTCCTGCAGACCACCCTCTGCTGCTCCTGCTGTTTCTGCTGGCACTGCAGTGGGGCCCTGGCACAAGCAGACATCCTAGTGCCCCGTCACTGGCCTCATAACACTGGGAGACGAGGGGCATCCATTTTTCAGGGGGCCTTGTGGCAGGAGCAGTAGGTTCTGGATCAGGCAGCTTCCTGGTCCAAGGCGAACCAGCAACCCCCTTGGTGGCCCAGCTCTCCTTTGGGAAGCCTCGCTGAAATCTCAACCTAAAGTCTATTCTAAATCCCTCCTAGTAGTTCTCTAAGACACTTAATACCCTGTCATAAATCCTCTCTTACTTAATCTAGCCAGACTGGATTTTGTTCTCTTCAACTAGCCAATATAAGTGGGATGGAGAGATTTTTATTGCTGAATTCCTCTTAGAGAAGTCACTGTGTGTGTTTTGGAAGGATGCCTTGATGAGTGCCTGCAGGGAGGGCAGTCCCTCCCCCAGGAGCCCCTGCCACATTCCCACCGCAGGCCGGGATGGCAGCTCACTCTAAGGCTTTCGGAACTTTCATTGCTCCTGAAAAAGAGGGGGAAAGAGACAAAAGTGTGGGAAGAAGGCAGAAGGACTCAGTGGGTGGTCAAAGGCCAGGTGCTGTATTGTATAACCTTTTTCCAAGACCTTCTCCGCCATGTTTTTCACAAAGTGTGTGTAAGTGCTTGGTGCGATAGACATTTTTTGTTGCAGAAACTAAAGGAGTGACTGAATTTCATGTTGGCACAAACATAGTCTGGGACAGAAGTGGAGTGAGAGGGAGGCAGAGTTTGGGGAGGCAGAAGCGCCAGGAGACCACGGTCTTCACAGGGAACCAGCAGAGATACTGCGGAGGGTGTTGGATGCTCCGTCTAAGGAATTCAGAAGTCCAAGGTTGTCTAACTTGGGTATCCACGAGCAGAGGGCCTCAGCAGATACCTGGAGTACAGACAAATAGCCTTTAGGACCAATTCCTTCCTGCTCTGCTTGGCTTTTTACTATACAACTTGACCTCTCGCTTCCCAAACTCTTAAAGCTCCACAATCCTTCCGAACACTATGCTTTTCTCATCCGTATTTACATGCATTTTGTTTTGTTGTTGTTTACCTTTTCTGCAAGAGTGTCAGCTCCTGGAGTGCAGAGGCCTGGTTCTAATTCATCTGTCAATCTCCAAAGTTATTACACATGTGTATGTAATAACTGTGTGTATGTGACTTTGTGCATTTTTCTGGGAAGGGTATCCAGAACTTCAATCATGTTCTCAAAGGAGCCTAGAACTTAAAAAATGTTTAGAAGCACATAAGGGAGTCTTTTTTGGGACATCTGGACACTATTCCTTTACTTACATGCAAAAAGAGTCATCTTTCAAAAGTCAAATCCATCTTATCCTCCTGCTTGTCTTCCATCGGGCATGTGCACCCATGGAGATGGAAACCTAGAATCGGTCTCTGGTTTCAAGATTCTGTCAGTTAGGGGCTCAGTCAAGCAGTGCATGTTTATAGCTTCTTCCCCAGGACGCCTTGCCCTGCACTCAGAGAGGTTTACAAGCCCAAGCTGACACCGAGTGAGCCCCACTGTGGGTGGGATCCATGCCTGTTGTGTGCTCTCCAGCCTGCCGTCTCTTAAGCTGTAAATATTTATCAAGGGAATGTGGGATGTCAGGCTCTGAAGAGTGTCTAGGGCGGTGTGTGTGTGTGTGTGCACGCGGTGGTGCTGGGAGAGTGAGAGCCCCATAGGAGCTGGTATGTGATGGTGACACATGAAAGGTTTGAAGACAAGAGCCCCATCACACAGCTGTATCTGCGTAGCCCAGGGCTGATAGGAGATGAGCTCTGTTCTAACCTGCACATCTCAACCCAGAAACCATGGGCAACATCAGCAAAGCAGAGCTGGGTTCCTGACAACTGGGTTCCTGACAACAAACTTTCTAAAGATCCCATATTTATCTCTTAAATAAATCCAGTGGCACTTCCATTTCACTGACAGCATTGCATGTGGGTGTGTGGATAGATTCAGACACTAAAAGACTGGAGAGGGCCAGATTAATTTTTTGTTGACATTTTATGGTTTTTAACTTAGAGTAATTAGTTGTTAAAATGAAACTGTTTAACCGTCAGTTGCAGTTGAGGCTCCAAAATCCCTGCATTTTCCAAAGTAAGATCACCTTATGAATGCTTGCAAAGGGGTGCCCTTCACTCACTTAAGGATATAAAAAAGTTGAATTTGAGGTGGCCAGGAGGAGTAGATGTTGCAGGTAGACTTTGAGGAAAGCTGTCCATGTGCTTTGAGGCCCCATCTCCACGCTCCACCCCCATCTCTAGAGGGGGTTCTGGAAGGTCTGAGCATTTTCTACTCTCAGGATGCCATCCGCCAATTTGCACAACTGCCATCTCAGAACTATGCCACACTGGCCACAATCTCATAGCAAAAGTGTGTCCCACCCTTTCTCTGGACACCCATGAGCTAGGGAAGGAACACTGGGGTTGCTGCCATCAGTTCCACTGAAAAAGCAAACACCTCCATGGCAGAGCTTGTCACCAGAAACGGCAGAAGGCATGGGAGTGCAGCCCGTGTCTGACTTCTGCACTCCAACTCTTGCTTTATTTAGTGCATCTTGTGGGCAGGACCTAAATCCAATCCAGAGGCTTGCCTGCTAAGAGTCTGGGAATGTAGTTTCATCTCGTGAGCTCTGCAGTGCGAGAAGGCACACCAGGGGGAGGCTGGAATGGGTGCTGAGCACAAGTTCACCTTGTCTAACGCACACCTACTCTTACTCCAAGGCCCAGGTTAAGGTTCTCTCTGAGACCCCTTCTCCCTGCTCCCCACCCCCACCCCAGTAGAAACTTCCTCCTCTGTGATCCTCAGTTTACTGTAGTCCAGGGTAACATACCGGTCTTCTTTGCTAAACTGAGAGTTTGTTGAGGGCAGGGATTTTATATGACTCATTTCTATGTCTCCAGCACCTAGAACAAGTCCTGACAGGTAATACCCGTGGTGGTTGCAAAGCATGCCCACAAAGTTTTTGACACTTCTCGCTTCTAAAAGCAGAACCTAACTCCCCTTCCTCCCTTGAGTCTGGGCTAGACTTACTGATTCACTTCTAATGAATAGAATGTGGTGGAAGTGACGTGTGACTTTGACAGTGGTCATAAAAGCTATGGCGTGGTCTCTCTTAGATCACTGGCTCTGGGGGCAGCCAGCCACCATGTTGTGAGGACACGCAAGCATCCCTGTGGGGAGACCCGTGTGGCAAGGAACTGAGGCCTCCTGCCCACAACCAGCACTAACTCGCAGGCATTTTCTTCTTCCAGGAGGGAAACGCTTTCTCATCTGATGTGGGTGGATATTCAAGTCTCTTGCCTCCCCCGATCCCTTAAAGTGGTTAAAAACCGCAGCCTGTGACTCATTCTCTTTGCTTCCTAGGAGTGGAAGCATGGTGGACAAAAAGAGAAGGAACTGAGGGTGGACAGGATAGAAGTGAGGCCAGGAGTCCCCTGTCCGCATTCAGGATTAGTGGCTGTGGTTTGGCCAAGTCTGACTAATGCCACTGAGGAAGGTGAGGAGGGACATCGGCAGTTCAGAGCCCCCTCCCCTCTCCCTGTCAAAGGGAAGCTTGGGGGAACCTCAGAGTCTCTGGCAGGGCTCCCGCCTGAGGGAGGAGAGCCATCAAAGAGCAGCCTTCCAGGCCGGCCCCCCCTGGTGCCCTGGCGCGCTGGCAAGAGGGGAGAGAGAAGACTGTCACCGGCAGTTCCCTGCCCGTGCATTGAGCCCTCCAAGCAGCCGCCTCCCACAGGAGGGCCCACACTTCCCTGCTTCTGGAGGAGGCTGGAGATGAATGAGCAGTTGCCCTCAAGCAAGCCAGCTGAGGGTAAAAATTTACTTCTTCAGGAATGCAGGGCCTTGCATCCCTCGGCCTGCTTCCACCATACTGGAATCCTACATCTTTTTGTTCCAAATTACACAACTATAATAACATATTTTCATTGTTAAAAAAAAGTTCAAACAACACAGTTCTATGAAGTGAGAGAACAAACGTTCTGCTCCACAGCCTGGCCCCGATCTCATTGTCTCCCCACAGGTAACTGTAGCTAACGGTTTGACACGTGGCCTGTAGGCCTCACGGATGTGAAGGTGTCACACTTTATATACTGCCCTGCAACCTGGTGGCGGTGTTTTCATTTGATGATAAATTATGGACATCTCTGTTTCATGTCAGTATGTAAAGATCTAACCCTTTTCTAAGAGCTACCTAATATTCCACAGTGTATGTGAGAGGAAGAAAAAATTATGCTAGGAATAACCACTTTCTCCTGCCTCCTCTGGAGTCGAGAGCGAGGGTGTTGCATGGGGAGGGCTTTGCTCAGCTGAGCATCGGGAGGGGTCTGGGTGGGGAGCGCTGGGGAGGGACTTACGGAGAGCTGAAGAATTACTCTTTCCAATATGGGGGCAGCAGCGTGGAGCTTCTGGGGCCCTCTGGGGCAGAGGGGGACGGGGGCAGGAGGAGGCTGCTGACGAGATGGAATATGAGCGCCCTCCCCACAGTGACCCCTGCCTGCCATCCTCACATCCTCTGCAAGTTTGCTAGGTTCGTGAATGAACACAGTCCCCATCTTCCGAAGTGTTTCCTTAGAACAGTATGGCAAGGATGCTAATACTGGGTTAAAGGGTATACGTTTCTTTATGGCTCGTGAGATATCGTTTGTTAAATTGTTATTCCAAAGGGCTGTGAGGTTTATGCTGTTACTCATGTTTCCCTGCATGGGGAGGTGGAAAGAAACCCCAGTTGAGGACGTGCATTTCTGGAATCCGAGAACTGCGACGGTCTACACGGGGTCTGACAGATCAACACATAAATATGGATGCTTGCCGTGTGCCGGTTCCTGTGCTATATTCCGTTGCCAAGAAGGCTGTGTTGGCTCAGGTGTCACCCTCAGCTCCCAGCCCCACGGGGCTGACAGCTTAGGGGTCAGGGCATGTGTACAGAGAGTGGCCACAGATACTAGGAAAGCCACAGGCTGGGAGTAACATACATGTGTCACCTCTGCCCCACTCCCCACATCCATATTTTGGCAAGTGTCCCTAACTGATCATGGAACTTCTCTTGCTGAGTCCAGGCACTTCTTCAGAATCCTTCTCAACACAGTGCTGTAGGCAGCTATTCCCAATAAATTGGAGTTGGATCCCAGATGGGACATATTTGCCTTTCCCACTATATATTCAACTTCTGAAATTTTGCCTTTTCCAGAAAATTTACTTGTCATAACATACATGAGAATATATAACTAACAACATTTAAAATGCTTATTTATGCAACCACCAAAGGCCTTATATGTGCACACTTGAGAAAGTCCTGGCCTGGTGGGAAGATAGGTGAGTGCAGCTCAGAGGGGAGGCAAGCCCCTGCCACCAGCTTCCTGAGGCTGGCCTCGGTCCCATCTGCTGAGCCTGTAAGCCCATATCTGAGACCCCAAAAACTTGGGAAGCAATGGTGACCAACTGATAGTGGCTGGGAAACCGCTGGGAAGTGGCTGGGGCACATCTGCTAGGCCAGTTGGTATGTTATCTGGCAGGAAGTCAGGGCCTGGAGTCAGAAGAGAAATGAGGAGAGTGTTCTGCCCTGAAGCTGCTAAAGACCTTTCATGATCCTTGGACTTGAGCCAGACATAGTAGGGACAGGGGAACCCCAAATGAAAGCCCATGGTGGCTCCATGCCTGTAGTTGGGTGAACCATCTTGCATAGGATTTGACCCCTTTACTTTATTTGTACAAGGGGAGTTATTTCTCTGGCAGTTAGACAAGAAGGATTTTCTCCTTTCTACCTTGTTCCCTCCAGAGTCAGATCCCAGGGGATCAGCCTCAGAGACCAATTCCTTCAAACCTTGGGGGCACATCTTCCCTGAGGGGCTCTTGTGGTCTCTCCCTACCCTACCTTCCAGCCAGCCTTGGGGTCACCCTGACCTTGAGTTGCAGCTTCCCTGGCCTCTGTGGGTCCCAGGTCCTGCATTTTGGCCCCTGTGTCTCCCCAACCCCATCCCACACAGCTGCCATCTGTGTCCTGCCAACCCTTGATTCTCATGGGCTTCCTTTGGTGGCCAGTGCCCCGACCCTGTGCAAATGTGACCGAGCCTGCCAGGCCCTTCAATACTGGCCACACCTTCTTGCCTCCTCCTGCCAGCTGGGCCTCAGCTGTCATCCCTCCCCAGCTCTATGTAGCCATCTGGGAGCTGCCAAGTGTTGTTGGTCCTGAGTGTTATGAGCAGGAAGCCCGTTTTTGATGATGGCACAGTGAATAGAGCATGTCCATACGGAAGTACAGCTACCGGGGGGGCTCACGTGAGCCCAGCACACACGGTAGCATTATTCATAAGGATGTCCCTTCTGTCAGAGGAGGCAATGGGTGGTGTAGGGCAGAAAATGGGGACATCAGAGCCAAGCAGCGGAGTTCAAATAATGGCAAGTCTCTTAACCTTTCAGAGGATAAATAAAGGTACCTAACTCATCGCGAGGTTGTAAGGACAACTGAAATAAGTGAGCATGATTTATAGTGAGAGTATTTCGAGTGTATCGGTTCCCACAGCTGCCGTAAAAAAGGACCTCAAACTGGGTGGCTTAAACAACAGAAATGTATTGTCTGTTCTGGAGGCTGGAAGTTCAAACAGGGCTGGTTCCTCCTGAGGGCTGTATGGGATGAATGTGCTCCAGGCTTCTGTCCTTGGCTTGTAGATGGCGCCTTCTCCTTTGTCTCTTCACACTGCTCTCTCCCTGTGTGTGCCTGCGTCCAAATTTCCTTTCTTTTATAAGGACACCAGTCATATTGGATTAGAGCCCACCCTAATGACTTCAGCTTAGCTGATTATATCTGTAACAACCCTATTTCCAAATAAGGTCACATTCTGAGGTACTGGGGGTTAGGACTTCAACATAGGAATTTGGGGGGGACACAGTTAAACCCATAAGAGTAAGCTATCACTATTTGTCTGGAGTTTTAATAAAGTCCTGGTTATTGATGGGGTTTTAGTGGACTTAAATGGTAACCATGATGCCGGGCGCGGTGGCTCACACCTGTAATCCCAGCAGTTTGGGAAGCTGAGACGGGAAGATTGCTTGAGCCCAGGAGTTTGAGGTTGCAGTGAGCTATCATTGTGCCACTGCACTCCAGCCTGGGTGACAGAGTAAGAACCTGTCTCAAAAAACAAACAAAATGGCAACCGTTTAACCTTATGCAGTGAGCTGCTTTCTGCTTGAGAGACCTGGTGTGTCAGTCACTGGCAGTAGCAAGTCTGTGGGTGGCCCCACAAGCTTCTGAGTTCATGTGCAGAAGCTAAATACCAAAAAAGATTTTTTTTTCCTTTTGCCTGAATAGTGGCAGTGTTGGTGATGATGACTAAGTGGTGGTAGTGAGCTCCCAAGTGTCACGCAGGCTACACCTGAGCCGGTGTCCGTGCTGGATCTTTAGGGCCTGGGTCCAACGCCAGACCCTGACTCAGCCCACTTCGTCCTCGCCTCCTCCTCCTCACCTCCTCCATCCCAGGCTACTGAAGCTGCATGCTGCACAGCAAATTCCAACATGCCCGGGAATTCTTCCTCTAAGAAATGGAGGGGATGGCAACCTTGGGAGGCCTCCACCACCCCCTGCTCTCTAGAAGCACTGGGCTCCCCGAGGCAGGAATGTAAGCAGTGTCCAGCAGCAGATAACTGGGCCTTCTTTATGCCACACCAAAGGAATTGGGGTGCATTGCAGACTGGAACAGAAGGCTTCCGTGACCTCTAAGACTTCTGCACACGTGATCCATCTGTGTTAGTTGGTGGTGTTAGTTGGAGCCTAATGTCACGGCCGACTCTCCGGTCCCCTCCTCCAAGGGGAGCCACATTCAGGAAGACTCCGCTCTGAACGTGAGGCACAAGTGCCTGGGACATCCACCCCGGGCATCAGCGTCTCAGCATCTCAGCACCCAGGTGACCTGTTGTTTGCACGGTTGTCATGTCTGCCTCTCACAGGTCACGGCTCTGTCTCTGAACGCTGCGAGAGGATTTGTGAGGCTGGAAACAAGCCAGGGATTAGTGGTGAGCCCTTGGGGTGTGTCTGAGCTCGGGGGCTCTGCAACCTGCCCCTCAGCTTCATCCTTGAGGCTGTGCTGACTTTGTGAAAGACGCAGGGCCAGGCTTTCTTCTGTGAGCTGCCCAGGAATTTCCTTTCTAATTTCATCTTCTAGCTCAGCCCAGACTCAGCAAGTATTTATTGACTATTCACATCATGCTTGTAATTACAGCTGAATAATAATATATGACCCTGACTTCAAGGAGGTTCCATTCAAGTGAGGGTAAAAAAAACAAAGACATGAAAAAAAATTCACTGACGTATAGGTAGGGAGTGACAAGGACAGCTATTTAGGTGACGGCAAGTACTAAGAGCCAGAGAGAAAAGAGGTGTTACTTCCAACTAAGGTACCCGGAAGGCTTCAAGGAGGAGGAGGTATTTGTTTTGAATTGTGAAGAATGAATGGGATTTCAATGAGTGCAGAGAGGGAGGAGTGGAAAAAATAGACTGAGAAAAGACAGGAAGGTTGGAACATGTAGGACGTTATAGAAGAACAGGTATTTCGGCATGGCTTGAGCATGGGGTGGTGGTGGAGTTCATGTAGGGATGGGGGAGATAAAATTAGAATAGAAAGCTGCACCTGGATTGTATAGGTGCAGGGATTTAGATTTTACTCTGTAAGCAATGAGGATGACACTGAAGATGTTTGGATCAAGTTGGCAATCTGATCAAAATGGTGCTTTAGGAAGATTGATCAGGCATCTTTCTGTGCAGTGGTTAAGTGTGGTCGAGGCCAGAGACAGGGAAGACAAACTAGAGGCTGCTGCCCGAGTCCAGGAGAGAGGTGAGGAGTGACTGAAGATGGCTGGGGTGGGTTACATAGATGAGGAATCGGCGTGAAGGATTATTAGGGTAGGACGAAGGGGAGCGGCTGGGGTCCAGGATTGAGTCCCCCCACTGGGCAGGGGCTGGAGGATGTGACCCAGTGGCAGGCTGCATGGGGGATTCTGACTGGCAGACGCAGTGACCAAGTGGTAAAGAGCAATTATTTCATGTCCCTCAACGTGCAGATCTAAAGGAAGTTGGTGGACCTTCTCCAGCGGCGAGCATGAGGCCAGGAAGCCCAAGTCGGCAATAGCTGGAAAGGTGGGCAGGGGAGCCAGGAGAGCCATCACAGCCCTGCCTAGCTGTGCAGTTTTGACCAGGCGTTTTCTCCCTTCTGCTCCATACTAAGGTCTCTTGGTCAGACTGACAAGTCTGGCTAGCTTGTGTCTGCCACGTCTGCCCTTATTCAGGTGCTAGAGTCCAAGAACTGTGAATTCCACCCTCCAGCCAGATCTCTGTAGCCAGAGCTTCTTCCTTAAAGTCACCCACGTTTTCTGAGGTCCAGGATTCAGTGGTGAGAAAGATATGAAAGTACCAGTTGGTCCTGTGCCCTTGGGGTCCTCTGTCACCCGTAGAGATGCTTTTTGCGTCTCTTCTGACAGTCCCACTGCCCTTCCCATGACATAGCAGGAATGGGGAGTGGTGAGCAGGTGTGGACAGCGTGAGCAGAGCCCTTGTTGCCCCCTAGATGCAAGGTCTGGGCAGATGGTGCACTTCTGACTGGCCAGGCCTGGGCAAGAGGACAATGATCAACCTCTCCTCGCAGAGCCAGTGGCAGCTAGGCCCACACTTTCCCAGCCTTACCAGTTCTTCACTGCTGGTTCTATGGGAATGGCCCTATACCTGTTTAGTAGCTCCAGCTACTCCACCTCTCAGGGATACTCCATTCTTCAAATGCTGGACATTGGATCAGGTGGTCTTTTTTTTTCTTTGCTTTTTTCTTTCACACTCTCTGGGATTTTTGCACTTCTACTGATGAGCTGCAATCCATAGAGGCTTTGATCAAGACTTTGGCCTTCTCTTTAAATGGGGTGACGAGCTTGCCCCTGTGACCTCATTGTCAGCCAGGACCTCCTTAGTATTTGACTTCTGGAAAAGATTGCTCCCAATTGCAAATTCCACAGTCCAGGGGAGTCCAAAGCACTTCCCAAGTCTACGGTGAACTCTCCTGGTGCTTCTGGGCTCTTCCAACTGTGTGAGCCGCTGCTGCTTCAAATGTCCCCTGTCGACCTGTACACACAGTTCACCCCTTCACTGGTATCCATGAGAAATCCACTCACAGGGCGTGTTTGTGAACTGAGCAGAGGCAGAGGGGTCACATGCCACACCCCAAAGCCTTCTCATTGGCTTCTCTTTCCTGTTTCTGTCACATTAGGACACTCAAACACAGTGTCCTAAGTCTCGTTTCCCCTTCACAGGGCAGAGCAGACCCCCGACACCCCTTTTCCAGCTGACACTCAGGGCCCTGAAGCTCCACTTACTGCCCTAATAGTTCTCGAGGTGTTTTTCCCAACAAAGCCGTTCTCTCCCTAGAAGAAATCCTAGTGTCAGCTCTTACAATAATAAACATTTCTCTCTCTGATTTCACACTTATAATACACAGAGTTAGGGGTTTTAAGAAGTTCCCTCTAGCTATTAGGATGCTTTTGGTGCAAGTTAACAGGAACCCAATGCAAAGTGGCTTAAATGATAAAGATAGTTATGATCTCACAAAATTCGAAGCCCAGAGATAGGTTGGCTCCAAGCTCCAGGGCCCCAGCTCTGTCTCTTTGTTCTGTTCCAGGCTTAGTCTCAGACTGGCAGCAAGACAGCATCATGGCCAGACTCCACAATGTGCAGAACAAGAAGGGAGGGTCTCTTCCCACATCTCTTCCTTCGTAGGGAAGAGACTTTCCCCAGAAGCCTCTCGGCAGAACTTGCCTTCCCATCTCATTGGCCAGGTTTGGTCATGTGCCTAAACCCGTGGCCGAAAGGGGCATGGGAGCTGTGACTGCCTTAGTTAAGCAAGACCCATCTCCTGCTGATGAGGCGTGGCGAGCATCCACTGAAGCATGAGCCTGTGTGAGGGAGGATGGATACCCCAACAAATCCAGGGTGCCCTCAGCACTCTGCTGCTCTGCCTCCTGGCCCCGTCAGATGGCTGGTGGCTGCTTCTCCCCCGGCACCCATCTGGGCACCTGCCAAACCTGAACGTCCCTGTCTTTACAGCTCTCTTCCCACCTCTGCACCGAGGGTAAGCCATCCCCTTCCTGGAGTAAATTATTATATTCTAAGGAATTGGTATTCTCCTCTGCATTTCCCTGCTTAGAACATACTAGCAGTCTTTTGCAAGTAATTGCATGGGATATTTTTTGAGAGAAGTTATAGGCATTTGGGGGCTTCTAAAACTTCCATTTCACATGAACTCATTAGAGTCCTTATTTTTTTTTTTCTGTTGATTTATTTACTTACTTATTTTTGCCCTTTACTAGTTAGGACAGTGGTTCTCAAATTTCAGTGGGAATTTCTTAGGAAGCTTGGTAGAAATGACCGTGCCCTTCCCCTCCTGCCTCCAATTTGGAGTAGAATCCAGGAACATAGGTTTAAAGTATGCATTGTGGGTGACCACATGCGGGGACACAGTGCTGTAGGAGAAGGTGTCCACATCTAATATTGCCTTGACAGATTAATTGGGGAGGGGTTGCAATTCTAATTTCATGGAATTCTATTTTTGTTTATACAGGGATCTGTTGAATGCAAAACTAAATGTAATATGAACTTTAGATCATCAAGAGATTTTTCCTTGAAGTGCATTTACAACTCAGAAAAGAAATCTCTCACCAAGCTATCTTCCTAACTACACTTTAGGATGAAATGATAATTGCTCACTATCCAAATGCTAAGTGTTGGGCTACTTAAGACCTTGAATAGCCTAGGCCTCTAAAGGGAAGACTCTGGCACCTGGAGTATTTTCAGGGTTTTAAAGTCCCTGAATTGGACTTCAGTGAATAAGTTTGCTTCTTGTCGAAACGGGGACCGCTCCTTGTGAATCAGGTCAAACTAGCGCTGTACCACTCACTTGCTGTGGAGTCTGCTTCTGGGGCTCTGCTCCTCTTGGCCTGTTTTCCAGCAGAGTTGGCAGCGCCCAGTGTGGGGGAGGGCTGCAGCCAGGGATGGACTGGAGGCAGGGAAGGTGGCTGTTCCTGGCAGGCGCAGAGAGGCATGGAATCAAGGGCACTCCAGGGCAGCCTTTACCTTTGCAGTTGGAACTGGGTGGCTTTAAGTTTTGACTTTCAGGGCTTGGAGATGGAGAGTGGGGATCCTTTCAGCACTGCAGCAACAGAGGAAGTGTCTAAGAGAACAAGATGGAGACATGAAAAAGGAAATACAGGGGCTAAGGCCTTTCGGTCACTGGTAGCTGGTCTCCCTCTGCCAGAGGGTGCAAGCAACAGAGTAGCATTTCAGAAGTGTCTCTGTGGCTGCTATGGGGAGATTGGATTGGACAGAGAAGCTTGAGACAAGGAGACTAACTAGGAGGAAGTAGAAAAAGTATATGTTTGTTGAATGAACGAATATTGAGGTGTGATACTAAGCTGTGGTTTGGGGTCCCTGCTCTGGCTAATGGCCATTCTCTGCAGCTTGTACCATGTTCCCTAAGGACTGTGGTAGGTCTTCAGACTTTTGGAAGAGTACGGCCCTTCCCTTTCTTCTCTTCTTTCTTCTTTCTGCTGCTGACCCTGCAGATCCCTACTCTTTCCCTTCCTGGGGAGTCCCTTTGGCTGTAGCCCCTGAGATGCTATCCTGTTTTTCTCTGTCCTTTCTGGTGTTTTGGAGCTTGGTCTCAAGCTGGCATTAAGTCTGGTTCTGTGCTTTGGGGAATGCCTCTTCTTTGCCTCTTGCCGTCTGAGCTGTGTCTTGCTTCATAGCAAATACTATCTTTTCTGATAGGCTGTCTGCTTCACGTCACACTTTTAGCCCACCAGAATCCCCAATGCAACACCCACATCCACATTCAAAGCACAAACAGGTAATCTCTGGGCCATGGGGTGGCAGCTTCCATGCAGAGCTAAGGTGACTGACCAAGTCTATGCTGCAACTTTGAGGGGTTACCCACTCCGCTCAGGCCCTTGCTGCTCTTGGAGAGCTCACCCCTCAGGTGCCCTGTCTTCATGGTCTTGCCTTGCAGTTTTCCAATCCCAGGATGCTTTCAACATTCAGGCAAAGAAAAAAAAAAAAAAACCACAGGCATTATTCCTACCTAGGAAAGATGAAGGAGATCTTAGCACCCCTCAAAACTAGCTTTTGAAGAATCCAAAACAGGCTTAGATGTCTTAAGAAGATGTCCTTTGCTTTTACTCTAGAAGAAGGAAGGATGATCACAAAGAAAGGCTTGGGTCCAAAGTGAATTCTTTTGTCTAGTACATGGTTTATTTCAAATGTGAAAGTTCAAGGTTATAAAAACAAATGATTTGGATGGGGCATTTGTGAGTTCTGAAGCATAGATATTTCTTCATATTTAGAGGATGTGCTCAGATATTTGTTTGTGCAATTTTTGTCATTGTTGGAATAAAAGAGGTACTGAGGCAGTGGAACATTGCACTCAAAATGATGTGAAAAATAAACAAATGAGGGCCCAGGGTCCCAAGGAGGGAAAAGAGAGAAAGTATGGCCCCAGCGGCTCTTACCCTCACATGGCCCCAGGACACCTAGTTGGAAAACCTCTTTCTAACATACCAAACCACAAACTGAATGGATTTACCGACTGAATGCAATAAATTAGCCAGGTAAACTGTTGTCAAGATGAAAAGGCGTTTCATTTCTCTGAGTTTCATTCTCTTTGCAGGAAAACAGATCAAACACGTTTGGGGAATACATTGTGAGAACAGGTGATGTATATAAATTCCCCTCTACGGTACCTGGTGCAAAGTCAGACTTTGATACCTGTTTGTTAGTTTTCCTTTTCTCCTCTCTCCTCTCTCCATCTCCCTCCTCAACTTTTTCACATGTCCAAAATGTTCATCTTCTGTACTTCCAGAGAGATGTCTTCAGAGGTGTGTCTCTGAAGCTGACACACTGGTTGGCTGGTTTTCTTCAGTGTCTATGACTATCCCATTGGATTCCAGCAATTGTGGCATTGAAAATCTTTGTGCCCACAGCTGCATGTCAACATAAATTATTTCTTATACTTAATTTTTGGAATTAAGGTAATGTGGAAGAGAGTGTGGGCTCTGGAGGCAAACTTCTTGGGTTCACAACCTACCTGGCACTTAGTGACCTTGGATAAGTCGTATAACTTTCTAGGCCTGTTTCTTCATCTGCAAAATGGGGATAGGAATAGTGCTTAATTTACAGAGTTAACATGTGTTGCAACAGGTTAATATATGAAAGTGCTTGGAATAGTACCTAGCACTAAAAGTACCAATCTTTAAAAATTTATTTTTAATTATTTTAACATTTTTAAGAGACAAGGTCTTGCTCTATTGCCCAGGCTGGAGTGCAGTGGCATCATCCCAAGAAGAGGTGCTGAGTAGGCAGTTGCATGTATGACTTTGGAGTTTGTAGGAGAGGTCCAGGCTGGACATAAATAAACATTTGAGGCTGGGCATGGTGGCTCACGCCTGTAATCCTAGCACTCTGGGAGGCCAAGGCGGGCAGATCACTCAAGGTCAGGAGTTCAAAACCAGCCTGAGCAAGAGCGAGACCCTGTCTCTACTAAAAAAAAAATAGAAATTAATTGGCCAACTAAAAATAAATAAATAAATTAGCCGGGCATGGTGGCGCATGCCTGTAGTCCCAGCTACTCGGGATGCTGAGGCAGAAGGATGGCTTGAGCCCAGGAGTTTGAGGTTGCTATGAGTTAGGCTGATGCCACGGCACTCACTCTAGCCTGGGCAACAGAGCGAGACTCTGTCTCAAAAAAAATACAAATAAAAATAAACGTTTGAGTGTTTTCAGAGTATAGATGGCGTTTAAAATCACAAGCTTAGTTAAGGTAATCTTGGGAGTGAGAGTAGACAGAGAAGAATGTAGGTTTGAGGAGCAAGCCCTGGAGCAGTCCAGTGTTACACGTCAGGGAGATGAGGAGGAACAAACACATCCTTCCCCCATTCCTCCTCCTCCTCCTTTTTCTTTTATTTAATTCCGTTAGCCTTCACTTGAACAAAGCTGCTTATAATACTTCTTTTGGGTTTGCTCTTTAAAAGTAATATGTGCACTTTGTAACTTCAAAGACTTTTAGAGAGAAAAAACTCCCTACCCTGGGCTGTGGAAGAAGGCCTCGTGGTTCAGGCATTGAACCAGCAAGGCTGGTGCATCTGGAGATCAAGTTCCTTTCGGGATTAGTGAAATCGAGCTTTTGTTAGCATTCATCTAATGGTGAAATGTCAACTCGAAAACCTCAAAAATCCTTTTCTGCTTCACATCTCTTTCTTTTTTCCATCCAACAGAAAACCTGTGTGAAGCCGGAAGGGAGAATCTGAGAAAGGTTTGACTCTTCCTTTGGTGAGATAAACAATCTGTTGTGTCATGGTACCGGCGTAGAAATTCTGTGTTTGAAGAACAGGCTGAGATGCAGTGTTACTCACAATAGTTTAGGGGAGGGCAAAGTAGGGATAGCTCAACCCCTGTGATGAAGATCTGAGGGTCTCAGTGGACCATGGGTTTTCTATGAGTCAAGTAATGACATGACCGTTACAAGAGCCAACATAATCAAAGAGGTCTAGTGTACTCACTATAGGAGACCAAAATCCCTTGATTAAAGAGGCTGCTGGTAGGTGACACCAGCAGTTCCCTGTGCTATTATGGGCATTGCATTGTGAGAGGGACTTTGGCAAAGTGTGTGGTACTCAGTGGAGAGAGACCAGCTTGGGACAAGGGTTTAAACAAACACAAGGAGTTTGGCCTCAGTGGGAGCCTTGGTTATGCCATAGTCACTGTTTTCAGGTATTTGCTAAGAGATAAGGGAGATTGGTTCTGCATTTCTCCTTAGGGAGAACTAAAGAAGGGAAAGTGACAGAATTTTTATGGTTAGAATGGGCTGTCACATAAAGTAATGAGCCCTCTCTTGAGGAATTCAAGTAGGGGGTGAGTAATCAATAGACAGGGATGTTGTAGAGCTAAGACTTAGGTGGGGCCAGTGGATGAGCTCTGGGAGGTCTGCAAATCCCATGGAAGTACATGCCAAATGGTATGGGTGTGTGTATTTTTCTGGAGAGAAGGTCCATAGCTTTTAACAGGTACTCAGAGTTATAGGACCCTAAAAATGTTAAGGTCTGCTGTAGCAAATAACCTCTAAGCTGCAAGCCTGGTTGACCTCTGTGGTCTTCTTAGACTAAGTTCAACGGTTCTAACTAGCTTGATTAAAAAGTTACGCATCCCCCCCATGCCCTGGCAGAGTGGTCCTGTAGTTGGACAGACTGTGATATAATTCTAGCTCAGCTACCATCTACCTTTGCGACACCGGGCACATTGTTTAACTTCTCCTCACCTCAGTTTCTCCATTTGTAAAATAGGAAAAATAAAATCTATCTCAATGGGCCAAGAGATAATGTAACACAGGCCACCTGGCACAGTTCATGGCTCATAGCAGGAGCTTGGTAAGTGTGAGGTCCTTTCCTCACTCCTTTTCTGTGACATCTCTTATTGCCTGTCCCACCCCCAGCTGCCCTATTTATCCCATGGCCCCAGCTGTGACTGTGTGCTCAGAAAGGGATAGCTGCCCTGAAGGTGGCTGATGACTTTTGAAACCTGGCTTAGACAGACAAGGCAGGCCAGTCAGATGTCTTGAGAGAATCTGAAACAGGAGGTAGCTGCCAGGAAATTGGGGGCAGGAGGGGGCTGGAGCCGAGAGGCCATGTTGGGCCGTAGCAAGGTATGTGTGCAGAAAAAGCAGGGGGAGAGGGAAGGGGAGGAGGAGGAAGAGGGGGATAAACACAGAGAGAGAGAAAGAGAGAGAGAGAGAGAGCTCACAGGGCCTGTGGGAGACAGAGGGACACAGGCCTTCGGACAGAGAAGCAGAGTAGGGGCCTTAGTTCCTGGCAGCTCTCTGCTCTCAAGGTCTGTGTTCTGTGGGGGTTCAGTTGTCATTGGCACAGCCCCTTTACACTTGAGCCAGCCAGAGTTGGTTTCTGTTCCTTAATCCTACACTCTCCCTGTCCAATCTGGCCATGCTCACCCAGCCGGCCCAGCCCGGGACTCCTGCCTCCTCCCTCGACCGTCCCTGTTCCACTCAGCACTTGAGGACCAGGAGAGGTTCCTTCCTCTCCACGCAGCCCTTCCTGGCCACCCAGGACCCAGAGGCCTCTCTTTCCCCTGAGCTTCTACAGCTTGTCCAGCCTTCCCAGCCCACCGCATCTTCCTGGGGACAGGTAGCGGTCTCCTTGGGGACAGGGCCCATGCCTCATTCTGTCCTCCGCCTGGCCTGGTCCGTGCTTGAAGCCAAGCAGAGTCCAGCAGGCAGGTGCCATTGGCTTTGTCCACTCAGACCCCAAACTGGCTGCACCGGCCTCTCTTCTTAGCAAGGATGTGATTTCAGGTCTGCATTCCCAGACTACTGTGGACTCCGGACTCTTCCCTGGCTGTTTCTGGAGTTCCTTAGGTTCCCGTTCAAGCAGCTCCTCTGCCCTGACTCATTCCTCCCTCCACAAATCAGTTCAAATCTTCCCTCAGTCTGAGAACCTGTCTCTGCACACCTATAACTAGCTTTTTCATTTGTCCCAATTTAATCCAGCCAACATTTTTGGAACATCTGACATGACTCAGATGTTAAACTAGGCACTGGGGTCCTTGTAGAAGGAGGCAGTGTGGGGCATTGGTTTTATTAAGTTATTAAATATGAAATGTGCAATTTCCTTAAGTACTAAGTTTGACAGTTGATATCTCTGACATTCCACTCTGACACTTTGTTTTATTTTTATTGTGAAGGTACATCCTGAGTCTTGCAAACACATGGTTTGCCTTGTGTTTATCTTTCAAATTTTTTTAAGAGCAACTTTTTTGAAACCATGGATAAGTCAAAAATTCATGGTACTTTCAAATATGAGTTCTGTCGTGGAACCAATGCAGTGCAGACAGCTTGAAGTATCAATCAAGTGTTTGGGAAGGATGTGGCTAATGAATGCACAGTAGGTTGACGGTTTGAGAAGTTCAGTTCTGGTGATTTTCGTCTTGAAAATGAGCCACGTATTATCCACGACAGCTTCCTGAAACCTGGCCAATCGATTACAGTGGATGCCTACTGCAACCAATTCGATGAAATGATGAGGATGCTTGTGATTAAGCAGCAGAGATAGGTCAATAGAGACAGGCCAATCCTCTTGCAAGACAACACTTGACCACGTCACACAAACAAGGCTGCTCAAACTACAAAAACTGGACTTGGAAACTCTCTGTCATCCTCCATGTTCACCAGACCTTGCACCACCTGACTACAACTTCTTCCAGGCTTTAGACCACTTCTTGCAAGGAAAAATATTCAATTCTCAACAAGTTGTGGAAAACGCCTTTTGCAATTTCATCGCCACTTGCTCTCCAGGCTTCTTCACTGCTGGCATAAACAAGCTATCGATAAGATGGCAAAACTGCATTGATAGTTCAGGCAGATACTTTGATGAATTGTACTGCTTCTTGTTTGAGATATAATAGACTACACTTTTAATTTGAAATTGGACATTTCATATTTAATGACTTAAATATTTCCTATTTAAGTAGATGCTGGTTCTGGAGTTTGACTGAATTAAAATCTAAGCTTGCTTTCTGACAGCTGGTAACTTTGGTTGAGTTACTTGACATCCCCAAGCTTTAGTTTGCTCACTTTTAGAATGGATTGATGTTGATAATAATAACATGACTGCCTTACAGGGCTTCGGTGAGGATTGAATGAGATTGTCCATATGAGGGGCTTATCCCAGTGCTTGGCACATAATAATCAATGCATCACTGTTGTCATTGCTGTTATTATTATAGAGATGCATTGCCAGGCCCCTGTCTTTGAGGACCTCACTGTGAGGTAGGGGAGGGAGAAAAGCCTCAACCCCAAGCGATAGGTGTCTAATACTGAGTTTCTCTTTGGTATGTGCCAGCGTTCTTGAAGGCTATGAATGGGGTACAGAGAGGCTGAGATACTGCTTCCCCTCAGTTCTTTGGGTGTGTTGGTAGGGGCTGAGGTCACCAGAATCCCCAGTTGACCACCTGCAGCCATGAACAGTCTTGTCCATTCACCCTTGTGAGCAGGTAGGTGAGCCAAGGAAAGCTCCGCTCTAATGGGTGTGCATGAGCACAGGGAGCAGGGAAGCTTGGAGGAGGGGACCAGCTCATCTGGACTTCCCCAAAGAGCCGCACTGCCTTCTCTGAACTCCTTGCCTGATCCCCACCCCCTACAGGACTTCTAAGCTCACCCTGGTATCACAGTCCTTCTTACCCACACCCTCCCTCCGTCCGTCCCCAGCTCACGGTTGCTGAGCAAATGGAGAACTAAGCCTCACCGCCTTCACACCCAAGACCACCCAAGCCCACCTGGCCGTGACACGCTGGCCTCTCCCGCCTCCCTTCCATGCACTGACACCAGCTTCCTGTTTGTCACCAGTTTTTTTCTGGCTCCTTATTTTTTGGTCTTCCTTGTTCGTTTTCTCCTTTTCTTCTCTTTCCAACTCTTCATTATGCACTCTCTCTGATGTTCTTCCCTTACCTCTCTTTTCTCTTACACTCTCCCCACAATCAGTTTACACAGGCTTGTGATTAAAAACTGTCCTAGAGATCCCTGTTTCTACAATCTGTGTCACCAGTCTGGACCCCTCTTAAACAACAACCCTTGAAACTCCGCATTTCTAATCATTCGCTGGGCATCCCAGCAGCATCTCAAACTGAACCCCTACCTTCCTTAACCAACGCACTGTCCTCCTTGCTTCTTTAGGGCATTAACTTCTCTCCGCCTGCCAGACATCAAGATATGGGATTCACCTGCTCTGTTATTTCCATTTCTCGCGTGCAGTTAGGTCACGAATGTATCGAGTCTCTCTCTTGCCTGCCCACCTCATCACTGCGGTTACCACTTCTCTGTGGAGCTTTACAAGTTCAACTGTCCAGGTGTCATCTCCACTTGGATGTTTCACAGTCAACTGAAACTTCACATGCCCCCAATAAAATGCTGGGTCCCCTACTCCTGTGCCCCCAGCTCACTTTCCCCAGGCTTTCTCATCTCAATAAATGACTCCACTTTACCTGCAGTTGTTCAACCTGGTCGTCCTTGACATCTTCCTCTCTCTTGAGGGCCACATCTTGGTGGGGTGTTTCGGGAGGACTCAGGCTAATGTTCAGCGCAGCTGGAACTCACCATAATTTGGCAACTGAAGGGTTGATGTCTGGTACTGCAGGGGACCTCCAGGACCAGCTCTAGCAGGACCGTCACTGATACCCATTTTAGTTGGCCAGTACCTAGGCCATAAGAGTTATTAATTATCTTGAAGGCAATCTCCAGTGTTGTTCATTTTGAAGAAGAGGAAACTGACACAGGAGAGGTCAATTAATTTTCCCATGGTTGGGGAGGGGTTTTAAAAAATTGCAGAGGACGTTGGTACTTTGAGATGGGAGCTGACAGCCTCCTCATTTGCTGACAAACTAATAAACTCATCTTTCCTTCTCCCTAAAAAAGTAAAAAATAAATACAAAAATAAAAAAATCACAGTGCCTGGGCCACAACCCATGCCAATTTAATCATAACTTTGGTGGGTAGGACCCAGCCGTCAGTGGTTGCAAAAACTTCCCAGGTGATTCCAATGTACATCCAAGTTTGAGAACCAGTGCTTCAGGGCATTAGTAGAATTACATTATTGGAATCACCTGGAGAGTTTTAGCAAACCATGAATGCCTGGGGACACACCCTAAACCAATTAAAACAGTGATTCTAGCATATAGCCAAGGGTAAGAACCTCTGCTTTGGAAGATAAGGGTAGGCTTCAGGCCATGCTGATTTGCCTCCCACCTCCAAGTGCTGGACTGCAAAGGGCTTTCTTAAGGGGCAACAGCAGCTCCCTTAGGAGCTGGTCTAAATTATCCTAGATTATCCAGTTTCCTTAGAGAAGAACCCTCAGTTGCTATTGTTCTTAGTTTGGTTGTGAAATCAAATATCTCATTGCTAAACTTGCTTTCTGCTCAAAGAGGTAGGGGAGGGGTGAGAGGAATGGGGAGATTGATGCTCTGTCTACAGATTTTTTTTGGAAATGATTATATTGAAATTTGCCTTATAAACTCCAAGTCCCTCTTTTTTGCTCATAAAGTAAGACTTATAGAAACATTGCATGAATAGTACAAATAGTCCCAAGCCTTTCAGAAAAGGTGTAAGTTGGCATAGGATTATCCCTGCCTTGTGCTTTTTAAAGTTCAGATCTTGGCTGGCAATCACAGGCCTTGGCCACTTCCCAAGTAGTATATTCTGAAGTGGTAAGATTTTCCCTTGTACAATACTACCTGCTCAAAAAACTTGTAAGGGGTTTGCAGGTTGTTCACGTTCCTGCTCATGTATAAACATCTTTTTCTTTTTAGGTAGGTCTTAGAATCTTAATTTCCTCAGTTTTTTGTTCATTATGTCAAAATCCTTTGAAGGATGCAATAGTTGTTGCCCAAGATTTCTGTCTTTTTTAAAAAATTTGCATTTGATTTATTTGACTTATTTCATAGTGATGCCTATAGACCTATTTTTCTTTAATTTTCTATTTATAAGTTATAGCAGTGCTACTGCATAGATACGTAAAAGTTATTTGGATACTTAGATCTTACCTTTTAAGCTTTTTTTCTCTACTTTTTTTTTGAGACAGAGTCTCACTTTGTTGCCCGGGCTAGAATGAGTGCTGTGGCGTCAGCTTAGCTCACAGCAACCTCAGACTCCTGGGCTCAAGGGATCCTTCTGCCTCAGCCTCCCGAGTAGCTGGGACTACAGGCATGTGCCACCATGCCCAGCTCATTTTTTCTATATATATCTTAAGTTGGCCAATTAATTGCTTTCTATTTATAGTAGAGACGGTGTCTCGCTCTTGCTCAGGCTGGTTTCGAACTCCTGACCTTGAGTGATCCGCCCACCTTGGCCTCCCAGAGTGCTAGGATTACAGGCGTGAGCCACTGCACCCAGCCTTTTTCTCTACTTTTGAAAGTTGAGAAAATTTCATGCATACAGAAAAGTTGAAAAATAATAAAACTTTGAACATCCATTCATGTGTATTTGTCCAATTTATTTTGCCAGTTGATTAAAATTTCCTATTATTCTAATAAAGCTTTTTATAAAAAAAATAATTACTGTATGCTCTTCACCAGATTCTCCAAATATTGATATTTTGTCACATTTGCTTTATCCTTCTATATACTACCTATCTATTAATCAATATATTTTTTTCCCTCTGAACTTTCTACAGATCTTATTCATATTTTGGCAACTTTCCCAATAATGTCCATTGGAGCAAAAGGAAATCCCAGATCATTTGTTGCATTCAATTGTCATGTCTTTTTAGTCTCCTTTTATTTTGAATGGCCGCTCTGTCTTATGTCTTTCATGATATTGACTTTTTAAAAAAATATTTATTTTTTTGAGACAGGGTCTCACTCTGCCACCCAGGCTAGAATGCGGTGGCCTCATCACAGCAGCCTCAAACTCCTGGGCTCAAGCTATCTTCCTGCCTCAGCCTCCAGAGTAGCTGGGACTACAGGTCTGCACCACCATGCCCAGGTAGTTTTTCTATTTTTTTTTTTTGTAGAGATGGAGGGGGGGGGGCTCTCACTCTTTCTCAGGTTGGTCTCAAGCTCCTGGCCTCTAGCCATCCTCTTGCCTTGGCCTCCCAAAGTGCTAAGATTACAGGCCTGAGCCACCATGCCTGGCCTCGATATTAACATTTTTTGAAGAGTACAGGCTAGTTTTGTGGGATTCATCCTTGTGATTTCAGGTTATGCATCTTTGGCAAGAATATCATAGAAGTGACGCTGTGTTCTCATTGCATCCTATTACGAGATACATTGTGTCAATTTGTCTCATTACTGGTGATGTTAATCTTGTTCATTTGGCCATGGTGTTATCTGCCAGGTTTCTCCGTGTAAAGTTACTATGTCTTCTTTATTAATAATAAATATATTGTGGGGAGATACTTTGAGACCATGCATATATTCTATTTCTCCTTAAAATTTCAACCAGGAGTTTTAGCATTCATTGATGACTTTTGCCTGAACCAACAATTAATATGATGAATGCCAAATGGTGATTTTCTAATTTCATCATTTTTCTATATTTATTAAAGTTTTAGTTCTACTGTAAAGGAGCACTTTCCTTTCTCCTCTATTTATATCAGCACAGACTCACAGATTCTTATTTTATTCCATGCATTATAATCCTTTACTATCCATTAGTTATTTCAATGCCCATGTTGTTTCAGAATTGGTCAGTGGGGGCCCCTTCAAGTGGTTTCGTGTCCTTCTGACATGTCTCCACAAACTATGCTTTTTGACACAATAAGATGCTCCAGGTTCATCTTATACTTTCTCTGTCCCAGTCATAGAATCACCCATTTATCCAAGGAACCCTGGTTCCCATTATTGGAGAATGGTATTTATGAACCAAAATCTTAGTGCAAAGTGAGCACGTTGCTACTGGACATCATTATTTCCAGGCCCCCTCAGTGGACAGAGCTAAAAAGTAGGTGTGTGTGTATACAGCATATGTATGTATGCGTCTGTGCAAACACATATAGTGTATATGTTTATGTGTACATGCCCATATAAATCTGTATCTATCAGTCTGTCTAGTTCACTCCAATACCTACAGTTCCAACACAATGCTGCATGGTTGATTCCATTTTCCCTCCTTTCCATGTGTGTAACTCCCTCCTTTGACAGTGAGAAGCTTGGCTCTTACTATCCACAATATATGTCCTAATGTGCTCAATCCTAGAATTCACAGAAATTACTAGTTCATATGTTTATGAGTAAGGAATGTACTCAATATTTGTTTGCAGCTCTTTTTGACTTTAGCCTGAGGGCATCTAGTCCAAATCTAGTACAAAAGTTACTCGGAATTATCCTTTTTCCATCCCTTCTGTCCATAAACTTCTATTCCTACCCCCTCTGTTTGGCTCCGTGTCTCCTCCCTGTCCTTGTCATACCTGGTTTCTCAGGTCCAGAGCCGCTCAGGGGTCTGGGCCAACGTGTGCCCTTCCCGGTGCCATCTAGGGCGAGGCTGAGGCCTCCTCCGTACTCATGGGGCACCATTCCCCCATCCTCTCAGTGGCTTCCAGATCCATTTACTCGTGTTTACCCTCCCTCCTGTTCTCTTTGTGGCTAAGGCTTTATTCGTTTTTAAGGAGTTCTTTGCTATCATTTTAATGGGATGGTGGGAGGGAGAAGAGACACTTGTGTTCCTGGTCTGCTGTCTCAAACCCGACCCCTGGGAACTGTAGAGTCAACAAGATCTGGGTTTGCACACCGGGAGACACCGGCAAGCTCCCTGACCTCCCCACATCTCAGTCGCTTCATCTAGGATGTGGGGGTGAGAAGCCCCACACCACATGGATTTGGTGAGGATGAACTAGACCTCGTAGGTAACGTGGCTGACACAGAGCCTGGCACCGAGTTCAGTAAAGGACACCTGTCATTGTGGCCTGGGTGCAATTCCTGCTGCTGTGCTCTCTTACTTGTTCATTTACTCATCCGGGGCCCGTTAAGTGCTGAGCATATCACAGAGTCCCTAAGTGTAAGGGCAGCGACGTCAAACTCCCAGTGAGGTCACCCCTGCAAGCAATCCCAGAGCTGGCAGTGTTCTTGGCAAGAAGCTGCTTCTCCTTGCTTGGCTTCCCTTGGCCCTAGGATGTGCTTTTTGCCTGGGAGGCTGAAACTTCTTCCTTGGCCTTGGGTCAAACGGCCTGTCAGGGGAGCTTCCCTGAGCTGTGTGCCCATGTGCCTCTGCTGGCCCACTGCTTTCATGCTGGGAACACATGACCGTCTCTGATGGGAATGAGTGATGAGCTGAAGATCTTGGTAGAGAGAGGCCAAATCCCTGTGTGGCTCCAGGAACAAGGATAAATATAGCCAGAGTAATTGCACATGCTCTTTTAAGGATTAAAAGTCAGCTTTTGGGCAAGCTGTGAAGCTCCATGACCAGGATAGCAAGGGACACAGTTCCTTTTTTAGAGCTGTGGTCAGCACTCTTTGCGCATTGCTGGATCCCAAGCCTCCACGATGTTATTGTCATTTGGCAGATGGGTCGCCTTCGCTAGTCCACACACCCTAAGGTCAGGGCTGAGGTGTTCCTGCCACACCCCGTCACCCATGCAACACCACGTCTGGCACACTGAAGGTGCTCAATAAGATCTATAGTCCAGTTAACATCCCAACGCCAATTTCCTGGTTTTGAAATATATTGTACAACAGCGATATAAGATATCACAATTGGGGGAAGCTGGGTGAAGGGTACGTGGGGCGCTATATTTTTGCAACTTCCTGTGTGTCTGTAATTATTCCAAAGTAAAAAGTGAAAAAAAAAATAACCTTTTGTCAGGGTCCTAATAACACTCTTTGACACTTGGGGGAAGAAGTGCTGGAAGATGAATTAATTAAATCCCTTTTCATGGCAATGCTTTTGTTTTGCTGTTGCTTTTGAATGTAAACACATGATTTGTGCATATGATTCAAAACTTTAAATGTCTACATAAGATATACAGTAGAGATTCTCTTTTTTTTTTTGTTTTGAGACAAGAGTCTTACTCTGTTGCCTGGGCCAGAGTGCTGTGGCCTCAGCCTCGCTCACAGCAACCTCAAACTCCTGGGCTCAAGCAATCCTTCTGCCTCAGCCTCCTTAGTAGCTGGGATTACAGGCATGTGCCACCACATCTGGCTAATTTTTCTATTTTTAGTAGAGACAGGGCCTCGCTCTTGCTCAGGCTGGCCTCAAACTACTGACCTTAAGCAATCCTCCTGCCTCAGCCTCCCAGAGTGCTAGGATTACAGGTGTGAGCCACCATGCCAGCCCATTGGAAAGTCTTTACCCCAGCCACATAGTTCACCTGCACATAGGCAACTAATCTAAGTATTATTCATTGCTTGTGCTAATTTTGGAGAGATTGTATGCATGCTCACATATAGACTTGTAAGTGAATACAATAAATATGTTAATACGTACACACACACTCTTTTTTCACTCAAATAGTAGCAGTCAATAGACATTGTTCTGTTATCTTCCTTTTTCCACTTAATAACTTCTCTTGGAGTCTTTTCCTATCAGTATACCAAGGGCTTCCCATCTTTTGTTGTGGCTGCACTTCCATCTACCTTTATGGCCCCAAATTGCTGCCTATTTATGTTGTTTCCAATCCTTTTGCTTTTTTAAACAACGCTGCAGTGAGCAATTGTGCTCATTTGTCATTTCCCAGGTGTGGGAGTGTGTTCATAGAATCAATTTCTAGAAATGGAATTGGGTCAAAGAGTGTGAACCTTATAATCTTGATAGTGCTAAGTCGTGCTCTATAGAGCTTGTTCCATTTTACACACCCACCAGCAATGTGTTTTATGAAATGCTTGTGTTAATGCTGTGCTTTCAGCTAGTTATTAGGTGACCCTTTGTTAGTCTAGTGAAAGCTATGGACCTCTACCCATAGAAAGAAAAACACAAGAAAAACACAAATCACACAATGTTTTACATACAATTTCAGTTGGCTGAGAGACTCCTGAAGGTCATCCATGAATCTCAGGTTAAGAGACCCTGGCTTGAAGGGGAGGCAGAGTGGTGAAGAGGACAGAACTTTAAGGAAAAACCATCTAAGTTCACGTCTCAGCTCTACCACTTGCCAGCTGTGGAACATGAGGCAAGTGGTTTTACTTCTTCCAGCCTCAGTTTCCTTTTTGCTGGAAAGGTTTAAGGCACTTGTGAGAATATGTACAATGCTTTTACGCAAAGCGTCTATAATATATAGTGCTAGGAATATGGAAGACCTGGCTCTATACACACACACACAAAGCCTTAGGTTCCTTTTCAACCTGTGATTTCCAGTTGTTCTTGTAGTGACTGCTGCTCGATTCCCAAGATCAACCTTTGGAGCAGCATTCCCCAAAGTGGGGGCCTTGGACCAACCACATTAAGAATCGCCTGAATTAACCTGATAGAAGTGTTAAAGAAATTAGTTAAAAATTAAATAAATAATTTAAAAAAATAAAAAAGAAAAAAAGAAAAAGAATCACCTGAAGGACTTAATTGAAATGCAGATTTCTGGGTCTGCTTCAGAGCCATGGAATTAGAATTCCTGGAAGAGAAAACTGGCTCTTCGCACTTGGGGATCTAATGCACACCAAGTTGGAGAAATAGTGCTAAAGGGTTTGGTAAATTCCTTCTAGACTCTACAATTCTAGTAGTTACCATGTGGCTTTGCCAGGGGGAGCCCGTACCTGCACATGGACAGGTGCGGACACCTGAGAGAAAGCCTGGCTAGTAGCCAAGACCGCCTCCTCTGGTTTCATCTGTAAAATATAATTATTTAGGAGCGTAGCAGACCGCAGGCACTGTGCCCAATCAGGGCACTCTTATAACAGCAGGGAGGAGAGACAGGCCAGAGCTATGTGCCTGAGGAAGGGGCTGGGGTGGAGGCCCCAGGGGCCAGGCTCTGTGAAGCCTGGCTCCGCTGGGTGGCTGACGTGTGGCCAGGAGCTGGGGATAAGGGCTTGAGGCCACAGGCCTTGGCGGTACCATCCCTAATGCCTTCAACCATGACTGGTTTTCTGGGTGGCAAGTCATGGCCCAAGGTTAGGGTTCCCAGATTTAGCAAATGGAAATATAGGATGACCAGTTAAATTTCAATTTCAGATAAATAACATAATCTTTTAGTACAAGTATGTTCCATGTTTATCCGAAATTTAAATGAGTGTCCTACAATTTATCTGGCAACCCTACACAGGGCTTCTCTGTGTTGCCTCTACCCCAGAGGGGACTGAAGTCCCCATGAAGGTTGCCCTTAGCTTGGAGCTGCATGACCTTAGCCTTGGGTGGGCACAGCACTGAAATGCAGGTGAAAGGCATGTGAGGACAGGGTGTGGACTTCCAGGAGAGAGGCAGCTCTTCCTCACCTGTGTCTGGGCAGGGGCAGGGAGCTAATTCATGGTGATCCAGGACTTGTGAGATGCTGGCACTATGCTAAACTCTTGAACATTATCTCATTTATTCCCCCTAACAACCCAATGAGTTAGGTATTATCACAATTATTCCCACTTTAGAGATGAGGAGACTGAGGCTCCGTGATGTTAGGGCCACAGGACTGCTAAGTAGGGGAGCAGCAATTGACACCCCTGGGGCTTGTGCCAAGTCTGGGATTAGCTGATTCGCCCAGGCCTTTCTCTCTGGTAATCCCAAGGGTTTAAGGTGGTGGGAGCAGCCCCTGCCCCCAAATCCCCAAGACAGGAAACATTCCCAGTTTCTCTTGGCACTGGCCCAGGGTCTTATCCAGGCTCACATGCTTGCTGGAGACTCCAGCCTGGGAGGCAGATCTGCAGAGTCCCCCTTCATCCCCATCTGGCCAGGACAGTGTCCAGTGGCGTGAGCTGCCATGGGCACTGCCAGCTGCTGTGTGGGTGTCTGTGGGTGGGGCCCAGGGGAAGGCCAGCTGGACAGCTTCCCTGCCGTTAGCCCCCGAGCCTGGCCAGAGGGGGCTCCCAGAGGAGCTCTCAGTTCTAAGTCCCAGCCCCTCTTAGAGGAGGCGGCTGCCGTGGTTCTGCAGCCAGAGGCTGCTCAGCTCGGAGCTCTGGAGCCAGATGTAACATTGACCTTAAATGGTAAAAGCTCCCCAGAGTGCAGAGAGGCTGGCCAGAGGAGGAAAGGGGAATAACTCAGTTTTAGGTAAGCCTTCGCTACATCCTAGAATAACCTGCCTCTTCAGCTGGGAAGCAGAGGGAACGTTCTCCTCCTTAAAGGTACAGGGTGCTGGGATGGGGGTGCTAAAGTTTAACTTTCCAGGGGAGTTGGCTTTATTGGGTGGCATTTTGGCTGAGTATTTTTTTGGTTGTTGTTGTCTTAAGTGTTAAAGAAGAAGTCAATCCTGCCAGTCCTAACTTAAGTGTGCTCCTTTTGCTTGCTGTTGGAAAGTGTGCACAGGTCAGGGTGAAAATGTGGGTCCTAATAGGAGGTCGCCACCCTAGCTTTCCTGTGGGCCCCTTTGTGGCAGTAGATGGGTCCTCAGATTAGGCAAGCCTGCCAGCCAGGGCTTTGTCCCCTCTGGGCTTCCTTATGTCTCTCTCTGTCCCCCTGTGCCCCGACCTTGAACCCGGTGCTGGCCCGACCCGTCTCCATTCTTGACCTGCCTCTATTTCTGTCTCTACCCCTCCATCCTGTGTTCTGGACACAGCCCCTGTTTCTAATGTGTCTCCCTCTCTCTCTTTTTGTCTCCAGCTTCCCTCCACCTGTGCCTTTTTCCTGCTCCTTAGAGGGGCACCTCTGCCCTGGCCAGTGCCCTAGCCCTGCTCACCTCCAGGGCTCTGTGTTGAAACTATTCCTAGAGTGAGCAGACTGGCTTTTTCCAAAGGGAAGGCCGGTGGAAGCCAGGGGCCAGAAAGAGGCCCAGCTGTCTTGCTCCTTCCTGCCCAGTGAGTAGTTGTAAAAGCCTAGAGAGGCTCTGCTGTTTGAGTAAACAGCAACGTAGGGTCTGGGACCCCTGGCCAGCACCCACCCCCTCCCAGAGCTCAGCAGCTGCTGTCCTCTGAACACTCTCAGGCTGCTCACCGAGGTGGCCAGGGAAGCAAGGCAGCCCAAGGGCTCGTCTGAGCTGGGTCTTTTGCAGGGAAAAGGAAGAAGCTTCCTAGGACTGTTAGGCTGGGAGCATAAGGAGTCAGGACGTGGGGGTAATGACATGCAGGTGGACTTACCTATACCCCAGCTGCCTCCCCCACCACCATAGTTTTATGATGGCAGGAACTCAGGTTAAGTGACTTGCCTAAGCTCATACCAGCAAGAAGGAGCAGAGGTAGGACTCAAACCCAGGTCTGTATGACTCTAACTCCAGTGCTCCTGCCCCCCACACAACTGTGAGTGCAAGGGTATGCTTCTGCCTCCAATAATGTCTTGCGATTTTTGACTTAATGGACAAAACAGTTGTCATTGTCATATTTGCTCGGTCCATGATTCATTCAGTGGTATGCGTGTGTGTGTGTGTTGGGGTGCTGTTTGTAGTCTCAGTTGATGTGCCTGCCTCTATGCTTGGTGGAAAGTCCTGCACCCTCTAAGTTTGTCTAGGAGGGATAATTATGTGGTAATTGCTACAACATGATCAATTATCCCAATGAATGTTTTCTGAAAGAAAATAAAAGAGCAAACACATAGTTCTTACTATGCACTAGACACTGTTCTATGCCCTTTCCATACAGTAACTCACTACTCCCACAGCCCTACAAAGTAGGGATTATTCTTACCACCCTCAGCTTGCAGGTGGGGACATTTTAGCACAGAGACTGCACAGCTGGCATCAGTGAGCGTGTAGGGGCAAGCGGGGCTCCCTCCCACCACAGCACCTGAGGCTTTCCACAGGGATTTCGTGTGCCCCTCACAGCACTGCTATGAGGGACGTGTCTTTACTTCCATTTTGTGGGCAAGGACACTGGGGGTAGGCGGTGTTGAATGGCTTGTCCAAGCCCACCCAGCCACCAAGTGACAAATCTGGAAATTTAAATAGTATCTCAGGAAGTTAGGGCCATGTGACACCTTCTACTTGAAACTGAATTCCTAAGGGGCCGAGGGGGCTCACAGTTTTGGGATGAGGGGTTCTGCGAGTCCATGAGAAGCAGCGAGATTCCCTGCCTGATGGGCAGAGCTGCACATGATGGGTTCTTGGCTTCCTAAAGAGCCCCACCTGTCTCCTCTAAACCCTGGTAAAGAAGGTGGATGGACGTATCCCACATCTCCAACAGGAGCAGACTGAGCCCCACGAGGGCAGAGACCCCATCTTCCTGTATGTCCAGCACCCAGCATGATGCCGGAAGCATACTAAGTGCTCAGGACCATGGTTTTTGTATGAATAAGTGGACGTAAGGCTCGTAAGGTGGCTTCTGGGTAACCAAGAGCCCAGGTTTATTATGCACATGAGCTTGATGGTCAGATTCATCTAGTTTGGCTTGAGCAGCAAGGTGGGGGCCTCATGTTACCCACCCCTCCCACCCTGCCGCCTCCCCTGGGCAGCCCCACAGAGCCTGCCCCTCAGCTGTCCTCCCTGTGGCTTGGCAGTCAGCAGAGGGATTCTAATTGCTGACTGAGGAGAAGCACAGGCCTGGGTGGATGGGAAGAAGAGCTAGGAGCCCCTGGACTCTGCCCCTGCCCCTTGGGGAGCTATTTGAGTCAGGGGAGAGAGATGGGGAACTGAGCTCTCATGTATTGAATATAAAAGCAAAAAGGGGAGGAAATTGCTCCTACTTTTTGCCAGGATCTGGGCTAGATCTGTTGTTTAATTTGATACTCGAGTTAGAGATGAGGACGTCGCTGCTCCACGAGAGGCATACAGCTGGGAGGTGGGAAACAGGGGCTCCAGCTCAGGCCGCCTGGGTCCAAAGTGGGCACTTCCTACATTAAATGTCACCCTGCCTCTCCTTAGTAACTCGGGTCTCAGAGGCAGTTATCAAGTGTCACAGTCCAAATCATGGGAAAGTCACAAATAGAGGGAAAGGCGATGTCATGTTTGCCCCGTGGACCTTGGAGGCCAGACTTTGAGTTCAGGCCACAGCCCAGGGCAGCCTCACGGATGGGTCTTCAGACCCAGAGCCTTGGCAGAGGCAGCCCATGCCTGTGACCTTGCACGAGCCCCATCTTCTCAGCACGGGCTTCTCCAGGGGAGATGGAAAGCAGGTGACAGACAGACAGAAAACTTTCTTTCCCAGCTGGAAACAGATGTATAAAAAAGTTTGCTAAGGCTCAGCTTAATCAGCTCTGGTTACTTTCTTTCCATGACTTTTTTATTTATAATTTTTATTTAATTTTTTCTAGTAATAAAAGTAATGCATGTTCCTTGCTAAACTTTCTTGGAAAATATAGAAATGAATATAAATAAGAAATTCAGAAATAAATATAAAGAAATAATCCCTTCAGGATCCCAACACTCAGAGATACATATTGTTAATATTATGGTATGTTTCTTTCTTTACATTTCTCTATATTTTATAAAGCTAGGGTGTTACTAGATATGGGATTTTGTAGTCTTGTTTTTTTTTTAACTAAACAATCTATCATTATCATGTTTTTATATCATTAAAGATTCTCCAAAACATGATTTTTTTCAATGGTTGCATAATATCGAGTCATTTTAGCTGAGCAACAGTTTAATCACCCTTCCTCTTGGGGTTTTGCAAATGCGGTTTTTCTTTGGGGACTATCTTAGCCGCACACACAACATGATGGATTTTCTAAACATTTCTAGTGTTTGGAGACTCATCTCTCTGAGATGGGATGTTGACCCAGCCTTAGACACACGAAATCACATTGTAAGAACATTTCCTCTTAAGTTCTTTTCAGTCCTTTGGATCAAGGAGAAAGCCTCTGTTTGAGGGAGGGTGACCAACTCTCCAGGGTTGTCGGGAATGAGAGCTGCCGCAGGACTCTCAGCGCTAAAACTGGACGAGCCCTGGGCAGATCGGAAAGTTGGTCACCCTCATTGTGTATTCAACATTCTCCTGACCCTTGCTTGTCTCCCTTCTTGAGAAAATGAGAACAGGCCTTGGGCATGGAGCCTTTGGTAGGCAATAGCTAAGAATTTAATAACTGCTTTCATTTTATTTATTTTTATAACTCTCTATTTGTGGTAAGTGGTACTGATTTTTCCATTTAAGGTAGGGATATAAAGTTTCCCTTTTAAATAAACGTAATGATAGTGGTGGCTAACACTCACCCTGCTCACTGTGGCAGGCGCTGTTCTAGCGCTTTACCTGCAGTAGCTCATTTAGTCCTGACTGCAACCCTCTGAAGCACACTGTTGTTATCTTCATTATACAGATTGGGAAACTGAGGCACAGACAGGTTAAGAAACTTGCCCAACAACACAAAGCTAGTAAATGGCAGAGATGGGACTTCAATCTTGGCTTTCTGGCCCTTTGCTAGGTAAATTAAAGAATATTAAGTAAATAAACATATAGGTGGAACATAGACATGGCAAAAATTGTGAGAGTGGTATGTGAATGACTCAAGTTTAGGAAACACTGGCTTGGAAGAGATCGAGGTTTTATGAGCTGGTGGAATCGAGGCATCAGTGAGTGCAGGGTGTTGGGGGAGCTGAGCCATCTCAGCAAAACCAAGGGGAAGTTAGGAACGTGTATAAGAGGCTGGTGGGGACAAGACAATGCCCTGCTCACAGTCTGGCGGTAGGGATGGGATGTGGTTCCCAAAGTGGCCACCCTGGGAAGGGACACACAGAGACAACAGAGAGTTCTGCTGCTGACAAGCCAACCTGGAGGGTGTTTCCAGAGAGCCCAAGCTTCCTGGTTTGTCGTAAGGAGAAGGAAGCCTGAGGCCGCCCTTGACTTTGCTCATGCAGGTGTGATGAAAAGGGCACTGAGCCCTGAGTCAGGAGAGGGGCTCAGTGTTGACCAGGTCTTCCTCAGGGTCACAGTGGGGAGATGGGACCTCATGCTGGAAGCAGCTTAGTGCCCTGGTGGGAAGTGCCAGCCCTAGAGTGACTTTGTGGCCCCACCCCTGACTGGCTATATATCTCGAGCTGCACCTAAACTCTCTGAGCCTCGGTTTCCTCTTCTGTAACACAGATTGAGTCTTTCTTATCTGAAATACTGTGACAAGAAGTGTTTCAGGCTTTGGAACTTCTTGGATTTTGGAATACAGTGCATTTGCATTGTACTTACCTGGTTCAGCATCCCAAATCTGAAAATCTGAAATCTGAAATGTTCCAATGAGCATTTACTTTGAACGTCATGTCGGTGCTCAAAATGTTTTGGATTTTGGATTTCAGATTTTCAGATTTGGGATGCTCAACCTGTAATGATAGTGTCCACTTTGCAGGCTTAAATTCCTTAGCTGGGGGTCTATTCTTAGCACCCAGTACACATTAGTGATTATTATTTCTAGCATCTGTCTGTGCCCCTCCAGAGATTCCATCAAGAAGACTTCTGCACTGGGTTTGAGGCTCTGACCGTCCATAACCCTGGGTCCTATTCTCACCTCCATAAACACCCCAGAAGCATGGTGGATTTATTCTCTAGAAGGTTGGCTATTGGTACCCAGTGGAGTCTTTAAAGAGGCCCAATAAATAATACCTCCTTTCTTCACTTAGGTTCTAAGGCCTATTGAGAATTCAGGGACTGGTATCAATCTTATGACTGACAAAGCTGGTATAAGAGAACGTGGTTTCCATCAACAGGCAAGTAGGCTTTCTAATATTGTATTAAGCAGACTTATCCCCCAGCCTTATGGAGTGCCCTCCGGGGAAGGCAGGGCCCTTTAAATCTTAGAGCATGGAGGAGCAGAGCCCAGCGTGTGTCCCTGTAGGTAGCTCATTCCCTCAAGAAAGGGACGAGGAAGGGCTGAGCATGAGAACACTTCTAGAGCTTACCATTGGACCTGTTCTCCCAGGGTGGAGCCAGGAGCAGTACACTCTCGGGTATTGCAGTAAGGCTCCTGGTCAAAGCCCAGTTGCAAAGCTGGTCCCTCAGGGGACGCTCACCTGGTGAGACTTGTGTCATGCCCTAGTGAGGGGCAGGCAGGCTGAGGCTGCAGGGGCTGCCACGTGGTCCCATGGGCACCCCAGCTCCTGCCTCTTCCACTTGATAGAAACTCACCTTTTCTCTGGAGATGCCTGGTGGGGGACTTGTTTGATGCATCCTTCTTTAGACAAGATAAGCATCCAACTGCAAGTATCTGAACTGACTTTTCTTTTTTTCAAAAAAGTTCCATTTAGGCAACTCCAGATGGGGAACAAATGATCTCTTAACTCCCTTCTCCTTTTGGGTTACTTTCCACAGGTAGTCAAGAGAATATAGGGGAAGGGAACTACCATTGTTTGAGCATGTTGTATGTGCCAGGCATTTTGTATATAATATCTCATTAAATCTGTACTTTAGACATCTAAGGGAGATACTTACAGGCAAACTGACTCAGGCAGATTAGTAACTAGTAAGAGAAGAGTCAAACCAAAACCCATCCGACCGCCATCCCCAGCTCTTCCCACCCTCTGTAGCTTACACACCAGGCTGCAGGGTGAGAATGTCCAGCCCCTTGTTCCTGCTCGGGAGGCCCCAGCGCAGCTGCTCAGAGCTGAGGCCCTGAGCTCTTGGGGCAGGAGTCTAAGGCCACTGCCCTACTAGGCCTGCTCTGCCTTCCACCTTTCTTTTCTTTCCTTTCAGTATCTGACAATCTTTATCAGGTCTCATAATCTAGTTTATAAACAAGCCCCTTCCTCTGTTTAGAAGGAAAATATAAGTCTAGAATCACGAGCTTTTTACCAGGAAGAAATGCCATGTCCTACATTGTGTGTCTTGAGTCACTGTCCATCGCTTACCAAGATTTGTGCCCTAAAAGTTTATAAATATGGCCATGGTCACCCGGTCTGTTCAAATCCCAGCTCCACAACTTACTACACGACCTTGGACAAATGATCTAACCTCTCTGTCTTACTCCCCTTACCTGTGAAATAAGGCTTCTGCTGAGAGTAATATGACTTGTTCTAAAGGCTGTTATGAAGATCAAATGGGTTGCTGTACCTAAAGTACTTAAACAAGTACTAATTAAATAATAATTATTATTAGAGCCCAGATTAATAACAAACACATGGGACTCCTCTATTTGGGGGGCCCCAAATGGTCAGGTTTCCCCAAGGGCTGTCCTGTCATGATATTTTCAGCCTGTTTGGGGATTGGCTTCCTGGCAGAATGTAATGCCACCTGGGCTTCTTGCCTAAGACATCTTTCTTGTTTCCCACCTGAAGTCCAACTGGTCCCTAATGTAGGTTGGAAGGTGCTGATGATGAGTCTGGGTATTGTTGGGAAGAACCCGGCTAGTTGGTTTTCAGGAGGCCTCCCTAAGGGACATCATCTTGGGGATGTTCTAGGGACCTGGGCCCATCCCTAAGCCTGGCTAGTGACCTGGAGTTGACTGCACATATAGAGAATGTCTTGAGATAATCAAACTCACAAGAGACCAATGACCATAATGCTTGGGAGATAGAAATTTTGGTCAGAAGGCCGAAAGTTCTGAGGGACAGTTCACCTAGGCCATAATGCAGCCTGATGAGCAATCTCTGACCACAGCAGAGAGATCTCCCTGCCTGGGAGGGGTCTCTCTCCTCTGGGAAGTTTAGTTGACTCTATCTCTTTGCTATAGAAAAGTGCTCTGTAAATGGTGGTTACTATGTAGTATTCATATACCAGTGTCCAGGCAGCACATAAGAAATAACAGATTCCATATATATTGGTTAAATATATATTCTTTGGTTACCAAGTATTACAAACCTATGTTGGGTAACTCAAGAGAAAGCTGGGATTTATTGTAAGGTATTTCAGAGACTCAAAGGAAAAGGTAGACAGCTAAGCCTTACGCACGCAGGACCCAGGGCATCTCTGGTGGCCTGGTGGCAGGAAATTGCCAACCTTTTCTCTAGAGCAGAGTCTTCAAGTGTTTTGATGATGCATCTTATTAGTTTTAAAGAAACTTTTTTAAATGCATGCACCTCTGATTTATGTATGTGTCTTTATTTCAATTCATATTCATGAGTTATCATATTAATGTTAGAAACTTTATAAAATATACCAAACTAGAAATTTTTAAAGAATAAGAAAGATGAAATATCTTGAAAATTAATTTTTATTTATTTATTTATTTTTGAGACAGAGTCTCACTCTGTCGCCCAGGCTAGAGTGCCTTGGCGTCATCATAACTCACTGCAACCTCAAACTCCTGGGGTCAAGTGATCTTTCTGCCTTGGCCTCCCGAGTAGCTGGGACTACAGGTGCACACCACCATGCCTGGCTAATTTTTCTGTTTTTAGTAGAGATGGGGGTCTCACTTTTGCTCAGGCTGGTCTTGAACTCCTGAGCTCAAGCTATCCTCCCACCTCAGCCTCCCAGAGTGCTAGGAATACAGGCTTGAGCCACCATGCCTGACCTATGTTTTATTTATTGTTTAACAACATCAACAACTTTTCTGCTTTCTCTAAAGAAGTATTCTTTAGTAAGAGGAATGTGACTGATTAATCACATATAATCACTCTATATGCTTCTTTAAGAAGCCAGTGAGCTCTGGTGCCAGGGAAGAGGGTCCACCCGGAGTGAGCGGTAGCTATGTAGGGACACAGTCATGCCAGAGATAGAGTGCTAGAGCAAGGAGGGGCCAGGGAAGGAAAATCCAAACCTCTCTTCTCTCCCACCTCCTGCCAGTCCATTGGCCAGACTCAGCCAGCAAGCAAAGAAGCCCAAGTGATGTGATCCTTAGGTGTCATCCTGGAGCACAGAGCAGAGATCAGATTGGGGCCAGGGCAGGGAGACAGGGAGGCAGGGCGGAGGAAAACCAGCTCAGATACCCGACGTGGAAGCGGGCATCCTTACTGAATTGTGATACTAAATTTTCAATGTTATCCACCAGTTTGCAAAACCTTTTTGACAGTTGCTTAACTTTGTTGTATTAGTGGTACTATCTTCATTGCACATTTTTTGTGCGAGCCTTTTAAGCCGCATGCCCATTTTATGATGGTAGGTTTGGTTAAAACTAGATAGATATGTTGCACGAATCCAATTACTTGGGCACACACAAACTGTGTCACCCTTCACTGAAGGTAAATGACTGCATGAGGGTGCTATGTGCTTAGCACTGTGGAATTCTCCCTGGTGCCTTAGGACACTTCACAAATGACATGGGAGTGACCTTTCAACATGTGGACTGAATAAGGGCACCATTGCTGATCTGTTTATTAAATGTTAAGGAAGCTTTGTTCCTACTTTTAAATAAAAATAGACAGCAGTTTCTTTTTTTTCCATCCAGATTCTAGAGCATAGATAGCAGTTTCAAATTTTTTTTCTATAGTCGACTGAATCACCTTGCATTCCCTGAGTGAGCATGCTCCATTGCAAAGACCACTGCTCTGGGGCTCAGGCCCAGCGTGACCAGGCTCCAGTGGCTCCTACTCTCTGTCTAAGGTCTCAAGAAAGAGACCCGACAGGCCCAGCTTGGGTTGGGATCAATCAGCCATAGTCAGGGGGTAGGACCATGGGGGATGGATGTGGCCATGGTCACATGGCCATCCCTTGTGTATGGGGACTTCTAAAGAAGGGAAAATTGTTGAAAGCAAAAGCATCTTCAAAGGAATTATCTTTCTGTCCTGCCTTCTGGAGATCTTAGTCAAGGCTGCCAACTCCTCAACCACACGTACAGAGAATTTTGGGGGTTACTTCCATAAATAGCTAATCACATCCATTGTGTATGCATTTTTGCCTGTTAATACATTGAAGGACAGCCTCATCTCTCACCTGCTGTCCTCATGTACAGTCAACATTCCTAGCAGGCCTGCGGGGCTCCCCTGCCTCACCCTGACTCAGAGACAGACTGTTTCTCAGGCCAGCTGGGCTCAGCTGGACAAATGCATGTGGCTGATCATGGATCTCAAGGATCCATTGCATTAGATCCAGACACACTTGGCAAGTTGTCCCTACGCCACGATTCCTGCAGTTTACAAAGCACACAAGTTGCTTAGACACACACAGAAAGCCTGACTTTTCAGAGTCCTGGAGGGGAAGCTCCACTTGCTGAAATCTCCAGGGACTTGTTTCATCCCGTGATAATAGCAAGAGTAATAATAAGATACTTATTATTACTATAACAGCTATCATTATTGAGTACCAGCTAAATACTGTGTTAAGTGCTCTATATATATTATCTCATATTTTTGCAGCACCATATGAGATAGGTAATAATATTATCTCCAAATACTGATGAGGAAATGGAGGCTTTGTGAGGCTGAGCGGTGCAGTCAGGATTGCACAGCTGGAAAGGGCAGAACCGAGGCTGTATTGCCCTTGCAGCAAGTGCGTGCAGCCCACAGAAACTCACGATGGGAGTTTAGCAGGCCAGGAGGGAGTAGAGGCTCAGCCAGCAAGATTTCAAAAAAGAAGAGATCACTGTGGGTTTGTAGAGAGGTGTTAAGGAAAGCTGGCACCATGGCAAGTTTATAGCAGGTGTTTGGTAGATAGTAAATGAATGAATGAATGAAGGAATGAACAAAACCTCCCAGGGTAAAGGCAGTGGCAGTCTCCCAACATCCATCTCTGGTGCCACTTTGCGAGCTGAAATGAAGGCAGCATATATGCAGTGGCCTCAAGTTCTAGAACTGGCTGTGCCTCCAACTCATATTGTGTCCTTGAACAAATCAGTCCTCTTTTTCAAGGCCTTGGTTTCCTTGTGTATGAACCATTCATCACCAACCCCCACCCCCGCCCTCAGGCTGAGTGATTCCCCCCAATAGTCGCATGACTATGCCCATTCCAGAGCCACAATTGTGTTAGATACTGTGTCTGTGACAAGGAGGAGCACTGCAGATGTGTTAGAAGAGACAGCTGTTAGTGTTCATTTTCTAGAAGCCCATTCAATGCCTTTGGGGACAGTTAGTGCTGGCATCAGGTCCAAAGTAAATGGAAGGACATGTTTTCAGGAAAACATTGACTGTTAAAAGGAATACCTACTCATTCTCTTTCTTGTTAACAAGTCACTTGACTCAAGCCTTAGACTACACTTACATTTGTTTTTCAGATCAGAAGCTATGGTCTTTTTTTTGTTGCTAAACAAGGCAGCCATTAGGGCCTGTCCCTCTTCCCACACACTACAGGGCCAGCTTCTCCCAGCTCTCCAGCTCTGGGGCTAGATAGGTGTGCCCTATAGGAGTACAGGGTGCACACAAAAAGACTGGATTTCAGTTCTTTGCAGGGGATGAACCTCACAGGTGCCAGAACCTGGGGGGCCTCCAGGAGGCATTGGGTACCTCCTCAGAGCTCCCTAAGTGGAGGAGATCTGGTGAACTTGAGGAGATGTAGGAAATGGTTCAAGGAGCTCACTGACTGCACGGCACATCCTCTGACTGTATTTCACTGATCCTCCCCGAGGACCATGGAGCCATGTCGTCTGGGTAACCTTTCATGAGGTCTCTGATTTCACACTCTTATGCACGATGGGTAACGTAACCCCTTTCACCGCTCCCCTGCCCCACCCCATGACCCCATTACGATTTTTGTGGGCTCCAGGCACTTTTGCCTTCGTGGGCCCCTTCCTCCTTAAGAAAATATTAAAAATTTTATTTTGTAACTACACTGGAGGAAAGACAAATATATTAACGTTATCTAGTAACACATTGTCTTTGACCTAAAAGTTCATTTTTTCTTCTGATTTTAAAAGAAATTAAAACATTTTCATGGACCCTTAGCACTGTTCCTACTGCACTTAATGGATGAGTCAGCCTTGACGCTGTCACCTTTCAGAGTATGGTCTAGGGACCAGCAGTGTCAGCATCACCAGGGAGCATGTCAGAAACGCAGACCCTTGAGAGCTGCCTCAGACCTACTGAGTCCAAGTCCCCACCTTCACAAACCACCAGGTGACCGTGTGCATGTGGTAGTCTGAGATGTGCTGCCTACTGCACTGTTCCATGGTGTATTGGGAATATCTGGTCACAGGACACACTGCTACCTCCAAATTACAGCAAAAAGTCTAATGACAGAAAATCCTATATGAAACATCTATGCAGCATTAAGTGGCTATATAAGTGCCAAGAATTCCTGGATGGCCCTGTCTGCCAAAGCTGTTCTCTTCCCCTGCCCAACTGACACTTCCCTCCCACCCCCATCCCCACCAGTGGAGAAGTGAGACTTAGGGCAAGGGGTGCGTTTGCTCCCAGTTCATTCTTCCAGCTTTCCTGTGCAGCATGTGGCCTCCAGAGCCATCTCAGCAGAGGAAGAGAGGGACGTAGGAAGCACCAGATCTCAGTGCCTCTGCCCAGAGATGACACACAGCCTGTGGACCAAAGCTGGTCACATGGCTCCAGCCCACTGCAAGGGAGGCTGGGAAGCTAGAGGAGCACATGAATGTTTCAGGAGCATGGACTATCTCTGCCACAGGGGGACTATGAGTGAGGCAAGTAACAGTTATAGCGGAGCCTGAGGCCACCCAGAAGATGAGAAATTAAGGAACCGTCGTGTGGGCAGCCAGAGACTCAGCAGTTGCAGAGGAGTCTTAGCAAAGCTGGGAAAATTAACTCAGAAGCAAGTGCACGTCTCTACCCCAGGTCTTATTTAGTAAGAGGTTGCGGGGGCAGGGGGAACATCAATTGGGTGGCAGAGGAGAATGGCTTTGGCAGACAGGGTCATCCAGGAATTCTTGGCCTTTATATACCCACTTAATGCTGGATATATCTTCCATAGAGGGTTTTCTGTTATGAAACTTATTACTGCAAGATGGAGGCAGGCATCCCGACTTGTATTAGACTTAAGTCAGCAAGATGTACACCCAAAGCCACTGAGGTTTGGGGTTTGTCTGTTGCAGCAGCTACTGTTGATGATCCTAATTCACTGCCCAAGCAGCTTTGTCACAGGAAGCCCCTCCTATTTCACCCCCTCCCATTGTACCACCTGTTATTGGCACCACCTCCCCCCACCCCCATGTTTGAGGAAAACATGCACACATATACATATGTAGGTGTGTTTGTCTTTCTCTTCCAGTGTGTTTTATAAATCCTTGCTTATATAACCTGTACATATGTGTATGTGGGAGTAGTGGAGAGGTCTGGTTGTAGGCTTCTTAGAGGTTTGGTATACCTTGTTTTCTGTCCTTGTGCTTTTTTCTTTTTTAAGACCAATTTCTTAACAATTCTTTGGTATGCATTCTCCTATCTGGTGGCAGTGTATTGAAATATGGCCTTTGTTTTCTAATAAAAAAAAATCACCTTTGTTTTCTGTAAGAATGCTTTCTAAATATAAAGGTATTATGAATATTGGTACCATTTGTTACTAACTACAGCAACCTCTTACTAACTACAGTCCCCCCAGCCAGACTGCTTGTCTTGGCCAGAACGGCCACCCCAGGCCACTTTGCCTGCCCAGTGCTAGGTCCCGGGTCAGAGTCTTTGTTGCATTCTATTTTATAGGGAAGGCAACCCCACATGCAACTTGGTAAACGAGTAAGTTTGGCTTAGAATCTAGGTCTTCTGATTCCTTGTGCCTGTCTGTGAGGGGGAAGATGAAGCAGGAGGAGGCCTTCCTGGCATCAGGGTTAGGGAGGGCTATTCCTAGGGAAACACGGCCACCTTTTAACTGGCTCCTCACCCACCATTGTTGCTGAGAGGTTTTATAAAATTCGAGGCTGTTGTGGGTCTGGGGCAAGAGGTGTCAGGAGTAGACTACTGCTCCTGAGAAAATGTGAGAAATCTTCTTCAAGGCTCCTGAAGGTTTAAAAATGATAATTAACCATCAGTGAGTACTTACTATGTGCCAAGCATTGTTCTGAGAAGTTTATATATATTACATAATCTACATGATTATCATCATCTATGTCTTACAAATGAGGAAACTGAGGCATCGGAAGATGAAGTAACTTGCCCAAGGTCACACAGCTACTATGCGGCAGGGCTGGGATATGAACCTAGGTGGCCAGGCTGCAGGTCCCATGCATACAACCGCTCTACTCTCTCACCTCCAGATGTCCTTGAATCTGAGAAGGTTTAGAGCATCTCAGACTAGAGTTTTACAGACACACTTTGAGATACTCTTTGAAAAAATATTTCATGGCCAAATAAGCTTGCGAAACATTTTATCTTTTCACTCCTTCTTGAAGACTTACACTGCGCATTTGCTTCTTAAAAACTCTAAGATGTCCTGCAAGACAGAACCTATCTCACACTGATATCGCCAAATGTAGTGAAACATGAAACCTTTCTTTTCAGAGCTCCTCATATCACCCAGAACTGGAGCCATACAGAAGTCTATACAGCTTAGAGGAAGGTGGCTAGAGGCATTCTTGCTTGAGTGGACGTAGGATAGATCATATGCCATCTAGAGAGTCCTCGCGCTTGCAGAACCACCAAGGCTCTCAAAGTGAGCCAAGCCAGCTCAGATAGCTTCTCCCTGGGAGGAAGACAGTGGCTGGAGTGAGGAAAGCCGGGCTCCGATGGTTTTCAATCCCCACTTGGCTACTTTGGAGAAGTCACAGTACCACCCTGAGCTTCTGTTTCCTGCAAAGTAGCACCGCTCATAGAGCAGTCAGGGTACCGAGTGCATAAACGTGCCTAAAGCATCAGGCACACGGCATGCTTTGATGAACAGTGAATATTGTTGTCATTATTACCTGTTGTTTATTTTGCTTTTCTTGTTCTTCGCAGTCTCCTGGTCCCATGTAGAACTGAGAGACTAGGATTGGAAGCTTCCCGTGGGGAGGCTGGAACTACTCCATGTCAGCTGGAGGTGCTTGTGCCTCTGTTCTACTCCAAAGGGGTCAGGGGACCCCTCAGGACAAGGGATAGTTTCCTCCTGAGAAGAGGAAGGGGACACTCTTGGGTTGAACAGAAGAACAGGGAGGAGATGTGAGAGCTGAGATTGGGCTTATGGGACACACTCAGATTTAGCCTCATATCAAGATAAAAAGGGATTCCAGAAGGTGATAGAAGACCCAGAGAAGGTAAAAGTTGGTCTTCCTTGGCATAGGCAGAATCTTCCCTGGGAAAAAGGTTTTGATTATGAATGAGGCACCAACTGGCAGAATGTGTGCAGGAGTCTGTGCCAGCACTGACTGTCACCTAGAGAGGGGCATTTCTAAACAACGATGGGTCTGAGCATAGATTCATAAGGTGGTAATTTTAAAAAGACCTTGGGAAAAGAGGCAAACAGAGAGAGGGCCACTGTGGTGGCATAGAAAGGACACTGGGCTGGCGTCAGTCTCAGCTGGGCTCCTGATGGCTGTGTGACCTTGCCAAGTCACTCCACCCCACGGAATCTCAGCCTCCTCATCTGAGAAACAGGCATAATAGTCTCCTCCTTGTAGTATTGCTGGGAGGAACAAAGTAAATACGGTCTGAAACAGCTTGGACAAAGGAGAGCTCCAAACAGCAAGAAGTTAGTATTAAAAACTAGGAAGAGCCTTCAAGGATTGCTACCACGTGATAATCAAGATGAAATAGCCCCCTCTACAAAGGCTTGGACTGTCCCAACACGAAGTCAGCTAAGCAGACCCAGCATGTTGGTGAGGACTGAAGATAGCAAGTGTAAGAGGCTTCCCAGTAAACACAGAATTTCCATATGATCCAGCAATTCCAGTCCTAGGTATATACCCCAATGAAGTGATGTTCAAACAAAAACTTGTATCATGACATTTGTAATAGCACTATTCACGATAGGCAAAAGGCGGGAACAACCCAAATGTCTATCCACTGATGAATGGATAAAGAAAATGCGCTGTATCTATACAACGGAATATGATTTAGCCATAAAAAGGAATGAAGTACAGATGTGGATCAGCAGTCCTCAACCTTTTTGACACCAGGGACCGATTTTGTGCAAGACAGTTTTTCCATGGACAGGGCAGGGGGAAAGGGGACGTCGCCACCTTGTCTCCACCTCACATCATGAAGCCTTGGATTCTCGTGGGGAGTGCGCAACCTGGATCCCTCCCATGTGCAGTTTTGTGCTCCTCTGAGGGTCTGATGCCGCTGCTGATCTGACGGGGTGGGGGGGCTCAGGCTGTGATGCGAGCCATGGGGAGCAGCTGTGGGTGCAGGTGAGGCTTCGCTCACTTGCCTGCCGCCGGCCTGGTTCCTGGCCGTGGCAGACCGCAGATGTAGACGAACCTTGAAAACATTAATTGAAAAAAGCCAGACATAGAAAGTCACACATCGTATGATTCCATTGATATGAATATCCAGAACAGGTAAATCCATAGAGACAGAAAGCAGATTAGTGGTTGCCAGGGCCTGGGGGAAGAGAGGAACAGGGAGTAACTGCTTGACGGGTACATGGTTTCCATTTAGGATGATAAAAAATGTTCTGGAACTAGATAGTGGTGACAGGGGCACAACATTGTGAATATATTTTATGCCACTGAATTGTAGCCTTTAAAGTGGTTAAAATTATAAATTCTATGTCACATATTTTATCATAATAAAAAAAAAAAAACAAGTTTCCTGGTGAAGAGGAAACATGACCCAAAGTTTAGGCTCCCCTCTCCTAGAATGTGGTTGCGGGGAGGGGTGGTGTTTTCAGAGTGTGTCAGCTGGAAGCCAAGGGCTTCAACAAATTCCTCAAGGGACTATGGGGGGCAAGCCTTGTGCAGGGGCCACAGGGGGTCCTGGAAGGAGTAATGCTCTCTGCTCTCAAAATGTATAGAAATTACTCTCGTGTAAGGAATACTGAGAGATACTACCTCGTGTATAATGGAATAAGTTCAGGAGAGGGAGTCAGTGATTGAGTCTGCGGCCATCCGTGAAGCCTTCTTGGAAGAGAAGGTAGTTGAGTAGGTAGGTTTTGGGCAGGTAGGTAAGAAAGAAGTAGAGGGTATTCTGGGGAAAGGTAAAGGGGTGGGAGAGAGGAGGAAGCTTTTCAGAGGGGGGAAGAGGTTGGTATGAAAGGGGCCAGAATGCAGAGTCACAAGAGACAAGCGCAGGGGGAATTAGGGTCGGACTGTGGAGGGCTTTGACGAGGGAGCTGAAGAGGCTGGAACTTGATCTCCGGGCGGTGGGGAATTAAGGAGTCTTCCAAGCCGTGTTTGAAAACAATCAGTGTGAGGTAAGACAGACTGAAGGGCAAGAGAGAGAGATGGGACAGGGACTTGAGCGGTGGCACCATCTCTGCAGGGGTCAAGGAGCACCCCCAAAGCAATGGCTATGGAAGGGAAGGGTGAACCTTCAAACACGTTGAGCTCTGCATTAGCCAGGGTCTGGCTTGCGTGGAATACCAACTGACTCAAATTGGATTAGACAGTTACCAGAATTTTCTGGATGACATAATTGAGAGGCCAAGGGCAATTTCAGATTATGGCTGGATCAGTGCTCATTCCCTCCATCTCTTAACTGTCCTTAGTAGTGAATATATTCTCAAGCGGCCTCTCCCTTGTGGTGGCACCATTTTACTTGCAGTCCACAGCTTATATTCTGTCATTTCACCAACCGCAGCAGCAAGAACTCCCCCAATAGTTCCAACAAAGGTGAACAAATTGAATTTATTGGCCTGGTCTGAGTCGGTGCCCACCCCTCAACCAGTCCTACGTGATAGGCCCACTCCCACAGCAGGTGGCAGGGTGAGCCACCCCCCACCCCAAGCACAAAGATGATGAAGATGCTGCTGTTCTGAAAGAAAGGGGACCAGGAGCCAGATGGGCAAAACCCACAGCCGTCTCCCCAAAGCACCAGCTCTGTGCATAGTAGTTTAGACATTTCATCCCTCAAGCATCTGAGGTAGAAACTACTATCTCCATCTTACACAGGAGGGAACCATGGTGTAGACCAGCATGTCCTCCCCGCCCACCCCTCGAGCATTTTCTCTGTTCTGTGCTACTGGCATCTCTCAGGGAGGCAAAGTGAGCCACTAAGAGGCAGTGCAAGGGTCACGGCCAAGAATACGAGAACTAAAGCACATGATCACCAAGGTCAAATCACTTTTCTTTAAGCTGAGAGCCCCCCAGACTGCATTTAAATCAGAAAGCCTGTGCAGTGGTTATAGGTCCTGACCTCTTAACTGTTGGGAGATTGGAGGCCAGTTTCCGTGAGACAGGGGAGGGAGGCGCTGGCTCCCTGCCTCCCTCCCGTGCATGAGCAGGGTAACTGGGCGTCAGGGTCACCGGGGGCTGGGAGATGGGGGGTGTGTGAGTGTTACCTGCACAAAGGTGGCCATTCAGAAGCATTCGCTGCAGACAAACTTAATGACACTGCCACTCCCTGGCTGTGGTGTGGAGGGGTGTTTGTGGGTGGAGGGATATTTGTCAGTCAGGAAAGGGGAAGTAAAGGGCATTCCCATGCACCAAGCACAGGATGCACAGGGGCACTGAGGTATGCTTGGAGTGACAAGTCTTTGAGATGATAAAATTCCCTGGGATCCCAGAATAATTGGATCGGAGAAAAACAAGCCTCTGTGGCAGTGGCTCCCTTTGGTGTCAGCAGCAGGTTGGAGCCCAGTCTTCATTTTTAGGAATTAAGTCATAACCCAATGACAGAGAACCACCCAGGCCACTTCTCCAAGGGGCCATTTCTGCCCTGCTAAGCTATGCGCCAGGTTAAAGGCCTCCCATTTGGTAACAGCAAGTGTCAGGCATAAATCTCAGGCACTTCCAGTTTGGGAAGCAGTGCGTGTGAAGCAGAGAAGAGAGGACCTGGGGGGGGCGGTGCCAGCAGGACCAGGGGAGCCTAATGGTTGCCCAGGTCCCAGTTGGGGCTGACACAAGGCGCTCCGGGTGAACAGGGACATTTTAGAGATGCTGACATTCCCAGGGGACTGGCTCGGCCCAGGGTGGAAGGCAATTTTAGATGCTCTGACTACTATTTTTGGAGCCTGTAGCACATTAATTCACTACTGCTCCAAATGGTAGGCAGCCAGGGGGACCTTCAGGGGGCCCAGGGGCTGTTTCCCAGCCCAGCTACAGTGCAGCCTGGCCAGAATCTGCAGGCCAGTGCCCACTCTGTTCCTGCTCAGGGTCACTGTGCATACCCTATTTGTGTGCCGGTGCACAGCGCTCAAAGCACCCAACACCTCTCCGAAGAGAATCCTTCACAAACTAAGATGAAAAGATGAGCCACCATCCTAGGACGTGACTCAAGGCTATTTCAGGAATGTGGTGCAGCTTGGACTCTGGCTCAGTCTGGAGTTAGGAGAAGAGGGACCAAATCAAGAGATATCCAGAAACTTCCCTAGCCTTCCCTCCTCAGAGTTTGGCTGGTTCTAAATCAGGGAGGGAGCGGACTCTGTGCAGGGAACAGTCACTTTTCCTGTTGAGCTGAAATTCCCTTTCACATGCCTGTCAGCAACAGAGGAGCCACAAGACAGGGGAAAGGGGCACATGTGATGCCTGCATTGGGCCAGGTCTGGATGGGATGAAAGGAGGGTGGAACAGAATGTATTCTGGGAAGTTTCCAACTGAAAGCCCAGAGGAGCAGTGCTGGGTGCTTGCAATAGGGCACGTTCCTCTCTGTTTCCAAAGCCAGTCCTTACCGATGAGAGAGTGTTTGCACTGATGGATGAATCCTGTCCTCGAGCCTCATTTCATAGAGCCCTCAGGGTGAGAACAGAAATATGTGCTTCCCATTGGTGCCCGTACTTGTAAAGGCACAACGTCTATTTGAATGTCTTTGCTATCAGGATTCTAAATGCCTCAGATGAGAAAGAGTGCTCCCTACAGAAATGATTCTTTTGGAAATGTTGCACGTGTGGAGCGTGGTGTGGTGTGGGTGTGCACGTGCTCAGTGCACTTCCGCAGCATCTTGACTGCTGCATCCCAGCTCTCACTTTCCACGCTTGCAAAATGCCTGTTTTCTGCTCCATCTCCTACTCTGAGCTCAGTGGCTCGGTCCACCTGGTTTAAGACTGTACGCAGAGCTTGGCACTTGGCAGGTGCTTAGTAAATATTTGCTACATGGAAGGACAGAGGAGTGATCTGCACATGTATCTTGGTGAATTTGTCTTTCTTTTGGGGTGTAGTCTTGCCTCTATGTCTCTGTGTCTGTCTCTCTGAGCCCCTGTCCCTGTCCCTTCATCTTTCTTCCTCTTACTGTTTACATTGTTGCCTCCTCCTTTCTTTCTCCCCATGGGACTCCATCCTAGACACAAACTCTCTTTCTTTTCTGCAACCTGTTTTCTTACACTACACACACTCAGGGATTTTAGAGATGGAAGGAACCTTAGAAATCATCTAGCTTAATTTCTACTCGTTTGAGGAAACTGTGCCCAGAGAGGTCACAATTAGTAAAGCTAGCTTCCTTATCTCTTTTATGGATGGAAGTTTTTTTTTTTAATTTTAAAACAGCTTTATTAAGATATAATTCACATATGAAGTAGTTCACCCACTTAAAGCATACAATTCAATGGTTCTTAGTATATCCAGAGAGATATGCAGCCACTATGACTATTTAATTCCAGAATATTTTTATCACCCAAACCCCAAACCTCCTCATTTCCTCCATCCCTCCAGCCCTCAGCAACCACTAGTCTACTTTCTCTCTCTATAGATTTCTCTATTCTGGACATTAAACAAAATCATACAATATGGAGTCTTTTGTGACTGGCTTCTTTCACTTTCATAATGTTTTCAAGGTTCACTTAAGGCTCACGTCAAGGTTCATGTTGTGGCATGGATCAGGCCTTCATTCCTTTTTAGGACGGAATAATGTTCCATTGTGTGGATGTACCACGTCTTATTCATCCATTAATTACTTGATGAACATGAAGTTAGTTTCTACTTTTGCCTATTATAAATAATGCTGCTATGAACATTTTGTACATGGTTTTGTGTGGACATGCATTTTCATTTCTCTCGGGTATATACCTAGGATTGGAATTGGTGGATCATATGGTAACTCTATGTTTAACTTTTTGAGGAATTGCCAAACTGTCTTCCAAAGTGGCTACACCCGTTTTACATTTCTGCCGGCAATCTATAAGGGTTCCAGTTTCTCCACGTCTTTGTCAACATTTGCTGTTGTCTGTCTTTTTTATTTTAGCCACACTAATGCGTGTGAAGTGCTATCTCATTATTGCTCTGATTTGCTTTTCCCTGACGGCTAATGATATTGAGCATCTTTTTATGTGCTTATTGGCCATTTGTATATATTCTTCGGAGACATTTATCCAAATCTTAATATTGTGTTATTTGCCTTTTTATTATTGAGTTGTAAGAATTCATCTATTCTGGATACAAGTTCCTTATTAGATGTGCTATTTGTGATTTTTCCCCCTATTCTGTGGATTGTATTTTCACTTTATTGATAGTATCATTTGCAGTACAAAATTTTTTTTATTGTGATGAAGTCGAATTTATTTGTTTTTTCTTTTCTTGCCTGTGCTTACAGTGCTGTATCTAAGAAGACATTGTCTAACCCAAGGACACAAAGATTTACTCACATTTTCAACTAGGAATTTTATAGTTTTAGCTCTTCCACTTAGATGTTTGGTCCATTTTGAGTTAATTTTTGTGTATGGTATAGGAGGGGGTCCAGCTTTACTCTTTTACATGTGGTTATTTAATTGCTTTTGTTGAAAAGACTATTTTCCCCCCATTGAATTATCTTCACACCCTTGTTGGAATCAATTGGCTATAAATGTAATGGTTTATTTATGGACTCTCAAGTCTGCTTCATTGATGTATATGTCTCTCTTTGTAAAGTGTACAGTATCATACTATATTACTATGGTTCCATAGTAAGTTTTCAAGTTGGGAGGTTGATAAATCATTCAATTTTCAAGGTTATTTTGGTTATTCTTGGTCCCTTGTATTTCCATGTGAAATTGGAAATTTATGCTTGTCAATTTTTGCCAAAAATTCAAAAATGTCAATTTTTGCAAAAGAAAGAAAGGTAGGATTTTAATAGACAATGTGTTGAATCGGCAGCTCAATTTATAGAGTATTTCCATCTCAACAATATTAAGTCTTCTGACACATGAACATGAGATGGCATTCCATCTATTTAGGTCTTCTTTAATTTCTTTCAACAGTGTTTTGTATCTCTAAGAGTATAAGTTTTACATTTATTTTGTATATTCCTAAGTATGCTTTTTGATGTTATTGTGAATGGAATTGTTTTCTTCACTTCATTTTCAGACTGTTCGTTGCTAGAGTATGGAGATACATTTCTGTACGTCAATCTTGTATCCTGCAACCTTGCTGAACTCAATTAATTAGATTAGAATTAGTTCTAGTAGATATTTAGTGGATTCCTCAGAATTTTCTCTACATAAGATCATATCATCTGCAAATAGATTATTTCTTCAAGGTAGAATTCTGGATCCTAGTGCACAGCACTTTTATTTCATCAGAAAGATCCTGAAAGAAGTGTTGTGATTGGCCTGGAAAAATACTAAAGCAATTACTCTTCATAATTATTGATTGATCCCAATTTCAAAGATTAGGTGTTTAAAACAGACTTGAATTTAAATCTGATATGGCTGAGAAATTCTATCAATAGCTGTATTCGTTTGTTAGAGCTGCCATATCAAAATACCATAGGATGGATGGCTTAAACAACAGAAATTTATTGTCTAACAGTTCTAGAGAAGTCCGAGGTCAAAATATTAGTAGGTTTGGTTTCTTCTGAGGCCTGTCTCCTTGGCTTGTAGATGACGACTGTCTTGCTGTGTCCCCATGTGGTCTTTCCTCCATGCGTGCACATCCTCGATGTCACTCTGTGCACCCAAATCCCCCTTCTTATGAGGATGCCAGTCAGATTGCATTAGGGCCCACTCTAACTCATTTAAACTTAATCACCTCTTTGAAGGTCCTATCTCCAAATACAGTCAAATTCTGAGGTACTGGTGCTTAGGACTTTGACATAAGTATTTGGGGCGGGGGGAACACAATTTATCCCATAACAATAGCCTTTTTGGTTTTTCTCTGGTTTGGTTTTAACTAACCAATAGCTCTGGTTAGTTGCAACTAATGAAGCCAGAATTTGTTAAATAGCCCATTCTCCATGACAACTGAATGACAGTGACCTGCAGCCAGAATTAAAAGGCACTGTCCATTGTCCCTGGGCTAAAGGATCCTCATATGTGGTTTTGCATGTTCACCGAGCTCATTTTAGTCAGGGTCTGCTCTAAAGCCATGTCAGGAGGGGTCAATGACCAGCCATCAGACTCAGATGTGCACATACACCTAGGAGTTAGATTTACACTGCCCACTTGGAAAACCAAAGTTAAAGTAATTCCAGATCCTGCTGTGTAAACAATATGGTGACATACTTGCATGAGGAGTCCTTCCAGGAGGTAAATTTCAAAGTTCCAAAATACAAAATCACTCTCTAATTTTGCTCTCCTTTGAGCTAAGGGCCAGTTTTGTAAACTCAAGATGCAGCTACTGCTTGCTCTGTAGTTCTTGCCATAGCCAAAAGCAAGATGCTGTTGGTCTTCATTAGTTACTTTAGTGGGAACTGAGAAGCCAGATTCTCGTCCCTGTCATCTGAGCTGAGGAGTCCTCCCACCTCAACTGGTAGAGTTTTTTTCCTCTTTTCTCTGCTGCCTTTTTTCAGCCTTTATTTTTAACTCTCTTGGCCTCTGAGTGTTTTTATTGACATCTGGCCACAAGCCCTTTTAGGAAGCAGGCAGTTATAAATCACCCTGCAGGGAAATCAACAAAGCCAGTTCAATCCACAATTAGACTGATTTGCCCCCAGATAACCAGGACCCTGCAGGCTCAGTATTTTGGCCCATGGGGGTGTCTGCAAGGAGGGGGAAGGGTAGTGGAGGTACTGCCTTCTGAAAGGGGGTAGGCTGCCGGCTCCCAGAGGCTCAAGGAAGAGATGCGCTTTGGCCTCTCCTCATGGACTTGTCTCCTGGCCCCAGGGAGAGCTCAGTGTTTCCACCCCAAGCAGCTCAGAGTTTTCCACATCAGTAGCATTTTCTTGTCTTCTGAAGATCTACTTCAAGGCTAAAGCATCTTCTTTAAGCCTCAAGAAAGAGCAGCAGAAATGAATTGCTGTATCCGCTGGGGAGGACAGAGAGTATATTACTGGAGCGCAGGGGCGTGGAAGAGGGAAGAATCCCTATCTAGCTGTCTGTTGTCAGGCCACTGCTTTTGGTCACTGTGAGTTGGTGGATCCAACAGTCTGAAAGTTGTTGTACCGAAGCTGAAAGCTAGGCCCAGAGAGGGGCGTGACTGGCCCAAGATCACAGAGTGGTTTCATAACCAGGTCACAAAGAAGTGATCTCATTGCTTTGAAATCTTAGTTCTCTTCCCCAGAGGAGCTTTGCTCAGAAAATGTGAATTCATGGATAATGGAAACTAAACAAAATGTAAATCTGCAGAGAAAAAATATCAATCAGGTTATTTATTTATTAACGATGGGTACACCAAATTGCCCACTGCAAGGACCATGGGGGTCACCGGACCATTTGGACCACCCACTTATACCCTCTCGGATAAGGGGAGTATACTAACCTTTGAAAGGACTGTTTTCTAGAAGGGGTTTTTCCTCCCTTCCGCATCAGGGAAAATACTCTACCTGCAAGGCCCAGTGTGCTGGGTTGGGGCAGGAGGCAGTGAGACTGGTGTGGAGGCCAGTGCCTCCCCTGCCCCAGGAGGGAGAGGCAGGTGCAGAACCAGGGCTGCTGGTGACACCTTGGATCCCATGAATGCCTCATTTTAATCCCCAGGTCTCCCTGGTTTTCCCAAGTTGTGCATCTCCATTACCTCAGCCTCATCCTCCAGGAAGACTTGCCCATCTCCCCTTAGGGAATTTCAGGAGATGTACACATTTAAACTGGGTTAAAGAATTATTCGCTTCAGTTTAATGTACACCAAGCCCTAAGTATATGTCAAATGCTGGAGTTACAGAGATGAGGAAGACCGGATTTTGAAGGAAGAATAGGGTTCTGCCATGCAGATCCTTGAGTTGTTGTCAGCCAGATGGGGAAAATCAACCTGAAAATAAATAATTGCAATTATATTAGAGCAGCGTTGGCAAACTTCTCTTAAAAAAAACACAGATAGTACATATTTTGACTTTATGGGTCAGACAGTATCTGCCTCAGCTACTCAATTTTCCTTGTAGCGTGAAAACAGCCATAGGCAATAAATAAATGAGTGGTTGTGGCTGTATTTCAATAAGAATTTATTTATAAAAACATTCAGTGGGTCAGATTTGGCCCATAGGCCATAATGTGTTGAACTCTGTGTTAGAGGAATGTCATCATAATACAGGAATAATAAGAATAAAAGCTACCATTCTGCTAGACCCTATACTAGGCACTATGTATATAATTTACATTGATAAACATTTCATAACAATTTGTGGACAATAACAATTTGAGGACATTGAAATTCAAAACCCAGAGTCACACACAGGGCTATGAAGTGGCAAATACAAGGTCAATGTCTATGTTCCCAAGTAAACAATTTAAAACTGTAAAAGGAAGTGGGGCAGAAGGAGTTAATCTCCCTGTGATCATGAGGTGGCTCCCAGAGGAGGAGTAGAGTCTCCCATGGAGATGATGGGGGAAACGGCCTTCTAGGCAGAGGGCATGGCACTGAGGGTTGATAGCACGTGGAATGTTCTGGAACCTGGGGCATTAAGTGAGGCTAGGGTGTGGGATACTTGGTGCTATTGGCCTGGACTTCATCTGTGAGCCTGGGGCTCCCCAGCTCTGGTCTTTGGGATATACTGCATCAGACTCCCCAGGGGACTATTAGCCATACCGATTCCAGGGCCCCATGCCCAGATATTCTGATTCAGTGGATCTGGGAAGGGCCCAGGAATCTGCATTTTATCAAGCAGCTCAGGTGATTCTAGCAAGCAGCCAGATGTGGGAGTCGGTGCACAGAGAGCCACTAAAATGTTTTAGTCAAGGGCGAAATGTGATCACAGTTACGTTGTAGAAAGGCCACTGAGCTGTGCGGAAGATGGATCACTTGCTTAGAACCAACTCTCCCAGGGGTCCCTTTTCTAGTTAGTTATTGGCTTCTTCATCTGGACGGGTCACAGGATGGCTAGATTTTGATGAGAAGGGAGTTGGGGGTAACTAAGAGGATATCAGGAAGGCGTTGGGTAGAGGCCAAATACCACCCATGCTGCCCCTCCTCCCCGCTCCCTCCTGCCCTGGGCCTCCCACTCCTGGGAGGCTGGGCAGGACAGAGCTGCTCCCAAGCCTGCCCCAGCCGCAAAACCTGCCAGCCCAGCACTCTGAAAGGCCTTTGCTTTTCCCAAACTCTGCCAACCCTAGAGGAAGGGCCCTGCACAGGGGCTCCAGAAGGAGGGATCAGAGGAAAGGGTTTCAGAGGAAAGGCCGAGAGAACAATGCACCAGGGCTTCGGGGCTCTGGGTTCCAGGGTGACCCCAAATTAGGTGCCTTTTTTTAAAACTTCTGTCCTATAACCTTACCTTGTCATATTATAAATCTATATATTCTTCCACTTCTATCATAGCATTAATGGAAAAATCATTCTATAATTAGGAAATGTCAACTGTGGGTATAGGAAAGAGGGGAGCCTGGGCTGGCACAAGGAACCTGAGGGCCACCCTGGGAAAACGTGCCCTGAGGTGTGTGATCTCCCAGGTCTATCCGCTCAGACGTCGGTGATGTTGCTGGGGTGATCCAAGAAAACCTTGCCCCAATCCAGTGATTCCCAGTGCCTGTACTCCTTGTGGCTGAAATCCGGGCCTGTAAGGGGGACGGCTCACCTGCCTGCCAGCTCGCAGCCCAGAACAGCCCCTGCAGAACCTGCTGGAGCATCTCCTGTCAGGCCCTGGCATTAACCTGCCCCCAGAGCTCTCTTAACTCAGACTTTTTTCTTTTCTTTATCTTTTCTTTTTTTGAGGCAGGGTTACGCTCTGTTGCCTGGACCTCTAGAGAGCAGTGGCATCATCATAGCTCACTGCAACCTCAAACTCCTGGGCTCAAGTGATTCTCCTGCCTGAACCTCCGGAGTATCTTGGACTACAGGCATGCCATCATGCCCTGTTAATTTTTTCTATTTTTTGTAGAGACACGGTCTCTTAGGCCGAGTGCGGTGGCTCATACCTGTAATTCCAGTACTTTGGGAGGCCAAGTTGGGAGGATTGCTTGAGGCTAGGAGTTTGAGACCAGCCTGAGCAAGAGCGAGACCTTGTCTCAAAATAAATAATAAATAAATAAAGACAAGAAAGAGCTTCCTGAGAATGGCTCAGCTTAACCCTGGGATGAACTCTGTGCTGTTTAAGAAACGGTTAACTTAAATAGAGATATTACACACGCAACACACTGCAGTTTAACAGACAGAACATATGTAAATCTGATTTTCAGGCACAGTGTCTTCTCTGTGATGAATTGGCGAAGCCCTCGCCTACAAAACCTCTTCCAGTCCTGCGTCAACATTTCTTTTCTAGTAGTGGTTATTGTTGCTGCGGCTGCTCCTGCTTGGTCCCGTAACACTTGGAAGCCTCATCATGGGGTAACACCTTAGAAGCCTCATCACGGAGCAGAGCCCTGGGTGTGGAGTCAGACTACCCTGAGCTCAAACCCTGCTTACGTTACTTAGTAATTGTGGTGCCTGGGACAAATTGCTTCACCTTTCCGAGCTTTGGTTTTCCCACCTGTAAAACGGGACTAATATTAATAGTACCATGCAGGGCTGTCATAAGGATTGGATAAGATAAAGGATATAAAGAATCAGGTAGAGCACCTGGTGAAATAAATACCAGGTCTCTCCTGCTGATGCCTAGGAATCACTCCCAGACCAGCCTGCCTCTCCACTGTGGAAAAATAACTCCTCCAGGGAGAAATTCTCTATGGTGACTTCCTGCCTCCTATTACTGGCAGCCACAGTTGCACATGCCCACTTAAGCAGCAGTACCCTGAGATACATAAGCCTCCAGCCACCAAAGCTTGCTCTTGGGGTAGCGTTTCCTAAGCTCCCCCCTCACCCTCCCTGGCCCCACCCAGCGAAGCCATTTCCTGTCACCGTTCACCGTAGTCTGTTCCCAACTCGTGTCTAAAGACTCAACTCCAGCAGCTATTGGCATGGATGTGGACAACCAAGGGACTGCTCACTTTAACACGTGGCTTCCTGTGCACACAGCCACTGTCCTGCAGTTCAGCTAATTCCACTGGTGGAAAAAAGACCCTGGCCGAGATCCACAGCTGTGCCCACCCTGCCGCTGGCCTCAGTGGGCCAAGTGTGAGCCTCCCTCTCATCCTGCTCACAGGAGTCCTCACCCCACACTCTGTGGCTGGGGTCCCACGCAGAAGGCTGCAAGCCTGTTCACACAGCCAGTCGCTGCCCAGGTCTTGGGGTCTGCTTTTCTGGGGAAGGTGGGGAGTTGGAGCCCACCTGCCTCTGAGCTGAGGGGTAGGTGGAGTGGTTACCCCCAAAAGCAACGATGTTTGAAAATCACTTGAAGTTTGACTCAAACATGTCTTATGCCCACTGGGCAGTCTTTTAGGCAGGAACATGGAGGTTGGTCAAGCCTAGTCCCTCCTCCGAAGTCAAAGAGTTTAGATGCGTGTGTGCGTGTGTATGTGAGCATGTGTGTGTGTGTGTGTGTGTGTGTGTACTGGGGGAGGGAGGAGCAGGCATCCTGAAGAGGTTTCTGGCCAGAGACTGAGCCCATCAACGGTGGCAGGGAATGCAGAGGAAGGAGCAGGCTCTGAGGAAAGGGACCTGGTGACACGTTTAGTTAGGGAATAACTTAGGGCAAGTGCATTGGCTCTAGATCTGTCTTTCACACCTCAATCTCCCAGGTACCTAGCAGAGCAGAGAGGTGAGAGAAGCCTTTGGTGCTGAGAAAGACCCTGTTCAGCCAGCTTACAAAGGCTGGGCTGTGTGTACCAGATGGAACTCTTTATTGCAAGTGCCAAAAAAAGCCAACAATTCAGCTTAAGAAAAAAGAGGCATTCATTGGTCCTCAAAACAGAAATGGCCAGGGACATCAGGCATGGCTTGATCAGGGCCATGGAGGATAACCTCAGGACCTAGTTTCTTTCTGGCTCTTAGCTGTACTCTGTTTCACATTGATTCCATCCTTAGACAAGTTCTTCTTCACCATTACAAGAGGATTCTGTTTTTACCCTCTGAAATTCAAGGTCAGTAGTTAAGAGTAAGGCTCTCTTTTTCAGAATGGCCGGCAAAGTCCTGTTGCGTCTCATTGGCTCTGGTCAGGTCACATTCTCACCCTCCAGCCCATCACTGTGACCAGGGGATGTGATGCAAAGATGTCCAAAGGCTGCCCCCAGTGCTGGAGGTGCCAGCCAGGCCCCTGGCTTCTGATTGTATGCCTGCTCTCAACAGGCAATAGGGACCTGGAACTCATGGGGCAGAAAGTGGGACACAGGTTGGCAACTTAGCCCAGCCTGTCCTGTAGAGGTGGGGAGCTGAGGCCCGAGTGGCGAGGGAACTCATTGCCACCCAGGCAGCTGGCCTCACAGTCTGTGCTCCACTCCCCAGGAGGGCCCCGTCCTGGAGGTCCCTGTCCCAACCCCTCCTTTGGCCTTCTGAAGCACAGGTGAGACCAGACTCTGCCCTGCAGCCCAGCCCAGGTCATTGGACCTATTTCCCCACACCTGCTGAGAACTGGAGTACCCAGGGTGGGGATGAATGTGGGGAGACCCATGCCAGGAGCAGGGGTGCTCCATCCCAGCACGGACGAGCTCTCTTCTGTTTGTCTTAGATGATCCCAATCACAGCTGCTTCCTATCTACCCCAGGGGACGTGTGAGAAGCCCTTCCCATCCCTGGGAGAGGGGTGTGCCTCAGCTGGGGCTGTCCTCCTTGGCAGCTATGCCAGCCTGAGGAACGGCTGGGATCTGGAACAATCAAGGCTCCTGGCAGGAAACACCTCCCAATACCTTCGTTCTGCCTCTGCTAAGGTTAGAGAGGAACAGGAATGAGCCCTCTGTAGGGAAGGGCCGAAGACCCTGTTTTGGACATAGGGGACCAAGTTTTTAATCCTGACTTTGTTTTCTGATTGTGTGACCTAGAGCAAGTCACTCTGCGTCTCTGAGGCTCAGTTTCCTTACCTGTAAAATGGAGATATAATACCTTTCCTGCAGAGCTGAGAGGGTTCAAGAGCTAACATATCCATACCATGCCGGTGTGTAGCAGGCCACGTGAGAGGTGAGGTTTGACTCCTAGAGTCCTTGCTCTCCAAAGGAGAGACACACCAGGTCTTGAGAAACTGCGCTGGACCTGTGTTATGTTCCCACAGCTGGAGCACAAAGATAGCTTCCTTCCCTCAGGCTTGGCAGATGAGATTAATGTACAGGAAACAGAAACCACTATATGGCAGACTGGGGCAGCCACACAGTGCTGTCACAGACCAGAGAGAACACAACATCTGGGAGAGATCAGGGAAGGCTTCTTGGAGGAGGCAGCTGCTGACAATCCCAGGTGCTTCATTGCCAGGGCCCCCCAGTATTAGATTCTATCCCCTTGTGAGAGTAGTAGTTGGGCCACGTGTCACATGTGTCTGGGTTTCAGTTTAGAGGCTATGACTATCCTGCAAACCCTCACAGCTCCCTCTGTTAGGAGAAAGATTGTTCCAGGGGTCCCATGACCACAGACACTAGGGTGCCGCCTCATTTGAACACACACCACCAGCTGCTGGGGGATGCTCTGGCCAGCTTTCCAAGCAGAGCTGGAAGGACCAATGGGGCTACTGTGGCCTCCAGTTGGGTTTAGGTTAAAGGTAGAAGTTTCATTGATAAGTTAATCCTGAAAGTCACTTTGTACAGTACTCCAAGATGGTAGAACAGAGGCATGAAGGTGTCAGAGGAGGAGGCCCTGCTCCTTGTTAGGTTTCAGTTCGTAGAATCCTACAGGGAAATTTGCACATCTGTGTCGCGGGGAAGACAAGAAACCCAGTTACACCATCGAGAGAAAACTCAGCCGTTTACCTGGGGTAGCTCAGAGGGAATGCGGGTGGGCAAGGCCATCTACCTACACACATGGCAGCCCAGGTGATGTGGGTTCATGTCACTCCAGGAAGAAGAACACAGGGGAGCCTCATCAGAGTTAATTGGAGAACTAGTCACACTTCACACCACCCTGGAGATTTATGCCTCTGTTAGTTGATAGAAATTTGTCATATACCTTAGAGGGACAGTAGCAAAAAAGCTGAGAATCTCTGGTCCGATAAACAAATGATCACAGAACAAAGTGACAGAGCCATGACAAGGGAGAACAGAAGACTGTGGGAGCCCAGAAGAGGGGGAAATCAGGGTAGGCCTCCTGGTGGAAGTGACATTTGAACTAAGTATTAAAGTTGGCCAGGGAATTCTAGGCAAGAAATTCCACAGAAAGGCTCACAGCCTCAACTAGCACGTGCTGAAATGAAGACCACTGATGCCCAAGTAATGCGTGATCATCAGAGATAAACCGTTCACATTAAGTAATCTTTCAGGACACTAATGAGACTCTCTTTCTTTCCCTTTAACAATTCCATTATTTAGTATGCAAGTAAGTCATGCTCATTGTAGACAAATGGAAAAGCGTAGATAGAAACACTTCAAATGTGTATTCATAACTCCACTTGAAGATAAACACTTTTAACATTTGGGTTTTTAACCTTCTGGTCTTCCCCACCACCCCCAGCCCCATGGAGAGATAAAGCTATATGTCTGTCTACATCCACTGTACATACATAAAAATATACATGATTTTTAAATGAAAGTGGAATCAGGCCAACTGTTTTTCCCCCCTATTCAATATATTGTGAACAAAAACGGCTGTGTCTAGAGCACCAAACCTTTATACATTTTAACCATTTTGGATGAAAGTGCTCTAAAATGGAAACTATTCTCCGGTCTTTTCCAAGCAGCAGCATCAGAGCTTTGCTTCATTCAAGCCTACTAGTTTCTGTGTCAGGCAGTAAACCAGGCATGAGCTCGGTGACCAGGAAGGGGTAGAGGAAGCAGCCAGCCGGGGCTGCGTGAGCTCAGATCTGTGCTAAGCTGAGCGCTCATATCTGCTCTCGAGAGTGTTGCTGCTTCGTTGCTTGTGGTTGATTGTCCCTTCTTGCTGCTTGTCATCTGCTGTGGGCTGGAAAACCAGAAGGCCAGTTCTGTGGAGTGTACAGCAAGGACAGTACCTAGGTTATAACCGAAGTCCTCTGTTGCATGAAGCACAGGTGACTTGTATTAACAATATTCTCTTTCCCAAATGTGAGTCCAGGAACACTTCTTCTTTTTTTTTTTTAATACTTGGATCATTTTATTTCTTCCATGATGAGTCATGGAGTGTAGCACTTTTTTTTAATTTCAGCATATTATGGGGGTACAAATGTTATGTATATTGCCCTTGCCCCCCCACCTCGAGTCAGAGCTTCAAGCATGACCATCCCCCATATGGTGCGCATTGCACTCGTAATGTATGTATATACCCATCCGCTCTTCCCTCTCCCGTCTGCCCCACTCCCGATAAATGTTGTTCCTGTATGTCCACTTAGGTGTTGATCAGTGAAACCAATTTGCTGGT
>CAUYRT010038068.1:0-24938 GCA_963574885.1 Lepilemur ruficaudatus | reverse complement strand
GGGCATAGTGGCACATGTCTGTAGTCCCAGCTACTCGGGAGGCTGAGGCAGAAGGATTGCTTGAGCCCAGGAGTTTGAGGTTGCTGTGAGCTAAGCTGATGCTATGGCACTCACTCTAGCCTGGGCAACAGAGTGAGACTCTGTCTCAAAAAAAAAAAAAAAAAAAAAAAGAAAAATTAGCCAGCCATGGTTTGTGTGCCTGTAGTCCCAGCTACTCGGGAGGCTGAAGCAGGATGATCACTGGAGCCCAGGTGTCTGAGGTTGCAGTGAGCTATGATGATGGCACTGTACTCTGTCTCAAAACAAACAAACAAACACAGGCAAATCTATCTAGGTTGATTAGGACAGTATAATCTAAATGGTCACCAAAATCCTTGCTGTGAAGGGATGATGCCTCAATAAAAGGATCTATAGATAATTTATGTTTATCAGAAGCAGCTTTGCTTAACTATTGATCTTGTTAAAATTAGTAACTAACAGTAAAATTTTTTTCCTCACAAAAAGTGTCTCTCTTTAGGGGTGAGAAAGAGTGACAGTGAGGTTAAGAGACTTTAACAAACTAGAGTATCACTTTAAGACTGAAACCCAAATCTCTTTTTCCTCTTCTGTAATCTGGCAAAAATTCCAGCTACTGAAGAATTTGAACCTCATTTAAGATAAATAAAAAGTATGCATTGATAAGATACAGGTAATACTTCAATGAAGAGTATTTTTGAAGGGAGCCTTCACACCACTGAAACAAATCTCATGTGCAAAGTATTGACATATGGGAAAAAATGTGGAAATGACTATTTTACATCAGCCAAATATAAAAAGCCTAAGGAATTAGATTAAGTAATGGATGTCAAAGTGCTTCAAAAATCATAAAGCACTATATAAAATCAAAGATTTTGCTATTCATGTCGAGTTCCAGTAACCAGCAGAAATCTGACCTCAGTATAATAGAATTATGTAATTTTGCCATTATATTCATCCACCATTTACTATTTTTGGTTATACTAATAGAAACTGCTAAGGGTACTTATTAGAGTTCTTTCCCCATGTACTTTCCCCATAAATATAAAATCTATTTGATTCATCATAGCTTCAAGAGTTGTGCATAATCCACTACCCATTAGAACAAGTGCATGAAATATTACCACACATAAAAAAAGAACGTATTTTCTCTGTATTTGAAACACTACAATAAAAACAAACTAAGAACTCTGCCAGTCCAGAGTATGGTCCATAGTATAGTTTATCAGTAGAGTTTTTAGGCAGTTATTCTATTGTTTTTTGATGTTATTTCATTTCCTTCTGTGGTAGTTCAAGTAGAAGCTGAGGAGGACAGAGATTAAAGAGTATGGAGATAACAGATTGGAAGACAAGAAACAGTATGGGACTGATGGAGAAAGTCCAAAGCCAAGAGGGAAGACATTTATTTCATGTGTTCTAAGCCAATTATGTCATTTTTCACAGTAACAAATTCTGGGCTTTAATTTCAAAACTCAGATTCTGACACCTATTCTTATAAACTAGAACAATATCTTACTTTTACTGGTGTCAGATTCTGTTCTAAATGTTGTATGTGGACTAACTCAGTTAATTATCACAATAGCACATTGAATGGGTAGTACTATTATCCCTATTTTACATAGGAGGAAAGTGCAGAGAGGCTAAGGAATTTGCCCTAAAGTCACAGAGCTGATTAAGTGATCAATTTTTCATTTGAAGGCTGGCCTGTGATCCTAGCATTCTGAGAAGCCCAGGCAGGATGACTGCTTGAGCTCTGGAGTTCTTGAGCTCTGGAGTTGGAGAGCAGCCTGAGCAAGAGCGAGACCCCATCTCTACTAAAAATAGAAAAAAATTAGCCAGTGGGTCGTGGTGGCCCTTGGAGGTAGGAGGATCCCTTGAGCCCAGGAGTTTGAGGTTGCAGTGAGCTATGATGATGCCACAGCACTCTAGCTGGGGCAACAGAGCAAGACTGTCTCAAAAAAAAAAATTCACGTTTGAATCCTGAAACTTTCCCTTAGTAGTTCACTGCAATGGTTTTCCAACTATATTCTGCAGAGCCTTTTAGCTCCAAGAGTTCTACTTCCAAAATATGTTTTATCCATTTAAAAAAGTGCAATGAAAACATCACAATCAAAACTTTTAGGCCGGGCGCGGTGCGGTGGCTCACGCCCGTAATCCTAGCACTCTGGGAGGCCGAGGCGAGCGGATTGCTCAAGGTCAGGAGTTCGAAACCAGCCTGAGCAAGAGCGAGACCTCGTCTCTACTATAAATAGAAAGAAATTAATTGGCCAACTAAAAATACATAGAAAAATTAGCCGGGCATGGTGGCACATGCCTGTAGTCCCAGCTACTCGGGAGGCTGAGGCAGAAGGATTGCTTGAGCCCAGGAGTTTGAGGTTGCTGTGAGCTAGGCTGAGGCCACAGCACTCTAGCCCAAGCAACAGAGTGAGACTCTGTCTCAAAAAAATATATATATATAGATATATATATATAAAAATAAAAAATAAAATAAAAGCACCAAAGTAGGTTTTATTTTTCTGTTTTTTAATTCAAGTTTACTAACATGGAGTCAGATATACCATGGGACTCCATGTTAAGCCATGAATCAGTTTCCTATGGCTATCATAACAAGTATCACAAAGTGGTAGCATAGAGTGGAAATTAGAGCCAGAAGCCTGAGATCAAGGTATCAGCAGGGCCCTGCCCCTATGGCTGTGGGAAAGGGTGTGTTCAAACCTCTCCCAAACATGGCAGCATCATGCCAGTCATCCTCTTGCATTCTCCCTGTCTGTGTGTCCAAAGTTCCCCTTTTTATGAGGACAGCAGTCAGTGGATTAGGGCCCATTCTACTACAGTGTGACGCCATCTTAACTAATTACATCTGCAACGACTCTATTTCCAAATAAGGTCGTATCCTGAGGTCCCAGGGTTAGGATTTGAACACATTGTTGGGAGGGCAGACACCCTCCAACCCTTCACCATGGCAAGGCATACATAGTGGTGCTGGTTTAAAATACAACACTTCTGAGTGTTTCCTGACCATGCAGAGGACTTGTCCCCAGCTCCTCTCACAGTGTGCACTTCCATCTCTCCAGTCCGTAAACAGCCATGCCCGGCTGTGCCCGGCTACACATCACCCACTGAGGCTTAGCTCTTGCCGGCACATCCTCATACCAGCTCCCCCACACCACACCTCCCACTAGAGCTGTGTAAACATCTGAGTAAGTCATTGCTGACTTTATCGTGTCACTATACATAGCGTTCCCAGTTAAGCCACACAGTGGGGTTTGTTCCCCAAAGTTAATTATTCCTTCCTTTTTCATAGCAAAGTTTCTACCTTGTACAAACTCTTCCCTCAAACTCCTTAATGGAATTATAACATCCCAAGATTGAGCTTCCTTTGGTCCAAGACATCAGGACACCCTTCAGCCCTTTTGCCCCTGGAGCGCCAGCCTACCTAGCCCACCCAGGGTGCACTACCCTCATCTCGTAGCTTCCGGAGAAGGGGTGCGTGTGAAAACCACATCTCTTCTCTCTTCCCTCTCAATGCAGGAAGCCCACACCTCTGACACCTACCTGGCTCTCAGGGTCTTCTCTCTCCCCAGTATTGGGAACTATGCAAGGCACCTTGGGGCAGGCAGGGCCTTCCAGCCCTGATGACCAAGTCCTTTGGCTCTCAGAAGCCCACTGGCATTGTGGCTGATCACCTGCTGCCCTCCTTTTCCAGTCTGTTTCTGGAGCTGCTCCTGGACAAGGCCCCTTCTCTCCAGCTTCTCCACTCTCTGCTGCCGGTGCTGCTCTGCTTTCAGGATATGTCCTCAACTTCATCCTTCAAACCTTACAGTGACATGCTCACTTCTCCTGGCATATGTTTAACCTCCCAGGGCTCCTTCCTCTTCCCTGAATGCTGTTTTAAACCTGTTTTCACTCTTCTCTAAGGCCTATTATACCATAGGGCTATTTTTTGTGGTTTTTAAGAAATTATTTCCTCTGGTCCCTATACTATATATCTCAGTTCCCCTGGTCTTCTCTGCTTTTCTTGATATCTGCTTTCAGGCTGGGAGCTTCCTCTGACATTTATCTTTTTTTTTTTTTTTTGAGACAGAGTCTCACTCTGTTGCCCAGGCTAGAGTGAGTGCCGTGGCGTCAGCTTAGCTCACAGCAACCTCAAACTCCTGGGCTCAGGCAATCCTTCTGCCTCAGCCTCCCGAGTAGCTGGGACTACAGGCATGTGCCACCATGCCCAGCTCATTTTTTCTCTATATATCTTTAGTTGGCCAATTAACTTTTTTCTCTCTATTTATAGTAGAGGTGGGGTCTCACTCTTGCTCAGGCTGGTTTCGAACTCCTGACCTTGAGCGATCCGCCCGCCTCGGCCTCCCAGAGTGCTAGGATTACAGGTGTGAGCCACCGCGCCTGGCCCATTTATCATCTTGGCTCTGAATTCACAATAAGAAGGAGAAGCCATCATCAATTCTGCCTTGCTGCAGAGGGACTCAGTAGCTTGCAGGGCCACATCGCCCTTCAGGTGGCAAAAGAACTCATCCTGGTTGGGCCAGGCACAGGTGGCTCAGGCCTGCAATCCTAGCACCCTGGGAGGCTGAGGTGGGAGGATCATTTGAGCTCAGGAGTTGGAGACCAGCCTCAGCAAGAGACCCCATCTCTACTAAAAATACAAAAATTAGCCAGGCGTGGTGGCGCACGCCTATAGTCCCAGCTACTTGGGAGGCTGAGGCAGGAGGATTGCTTAAGCCCAGGACTTTGAGGTTGCTGTGAGCCATGGCACTCTATCACAGGAAACAGAGCGACACTCTGTCTCAAGAAAAAAAAAGCCTCATCCTGGCACCTCCACCATCAGGCCACCTGGCACTGAGAAGTCAGTAAGGATGTGCAGAATAAATGAATTTGTGTGGATAACCAGGTTCAGAGCAGCACAAGCCCAGGTGGGATGGATAAAGCCATCTCCAAACTGCAACCTCTCAGAATCCCAGGACAGGCGCCTATTTAACCCAGACCCTGTCACTGGCCGCAGATCAGGCACCAAATCAAATCTGGACTCCGGACAAGCTACTTCACCTCCTCCACTCTGGTTCCTAAAGTCTGAAATGGGGAAAACAACCTTTCAGTATCTACTTAAAAAGTTTGTTGTGTAGTAAAAAGAGACTCTATTCAGCCCAGTTAACGACTGTTTCCTGGTAACAGAACTTGGAAGGCAGAAGCCTTTGGGAGGTGCTTAGATAATGAGGTTGTAGCCCCCTGGAATGGGATTAGTATTGTTACAAAGAGACCCCCAGGGAGTTCCCTCACTTCTTCTACCATATGAGGACATAGTGAAAAGATGGCTATGAACTAGAAAGCAGGCCCTCACCAGACCTGGAATCTTCCAATGACATGATCTTGGACTTCCAGTCTCCAAAAATGTGAGAAATAAATTTCTATTGTTTATTACAGACCACTGAGACCATCTGCCTATTCTCATGTGGCTGTTACTGAGCAGCTACATGTGCCTGGCCTGTGGCTTATCTTTTTATTCTCTTGACAGTGTCTTTTGCAGTGACACAATATTGGAGAAGAACAAAGTTGGAGGGCTGATCCTACCCAACTTCAAGACTTCCTATAAAGCTACTGTAATCAAGACAATGTAGTACTGGCAAAAGAACAATTAGATCAATGGAACAGAGTAGAGAGCCCGGAAATGGAACCACATAAATATAGTTGCTGACCTTTGACAAATGAGCAAAGGCAACAGAATGAAGAAAAGACAGTCTTTTCAAAAATGGTGCTGGAGCAACTAAACATCCACATTCGCAAAAACAAATCTAGACATAGACCTTACATCCTTCAAAAAAACTAACTCAAAATGGATCACAGACCTAAAGTAAAATACAAAACTATAAAACTACTAGAAACAGGAGAAAATCTACATGACCTAAAGTTTGGCAATGACTTTTGAGATATAACATGACCCATGAAAGAAGGGATTGATAAATTGAACTTTACTAAAATTAAAAATATCTGCTCTGCAAAAGATACTGTCAAGAGAATAAAAAGACAAGCCACAGGCTGGGCACACTGGCTCAAATCTATAATCTCAATACTTTGGGAGGCCAAGGTGGGAGGATCACTTGAGGATGGGAGTTCAAGACCAGTCTGTGCAACATAGGAGACCCCATCTCTACAAAAAATTAAAAATTAAAAAATAGCCAGGCATGGTGGTACATGCCTGCAGCCCCAGACTCAGGAGGCTGAGGTGGGAGGATCATTTGGGCCCAGAAGTTCGAGGCCTCAGTGAGCTATTATTGCACCACTGCACTCCAGCACAGACTGGGAGAAAATATTTGCAAAGACATATCTGATAAAGGACCATTATCCAAAATATACAAAGAAATTCTAAAACTCAACAACGGAAGCAACCAATTACAGGCGTGAGGGAGGAAACTTTTTGTTTCCTCCAGCTTTGCATGGACAATGGAGGAACCTTAAATGCATATCACTAAGCAAAAAAAGCCAATCTGAAATGGCTACATATTATATGGCTCCAATTACATGATACTCTGGAAAAGGTAAACTATTGAGACTACTAAAAAAAAAAAAAATCAGGCCAGGCGCAGTGGCTCACACCTATAATCCTACCACTCTGGGAGGCCGACGCAGGTGGATCGTTCAAGGTCTGGAGTTCAAAACCAGCCTGAGCAAGAGTGAGACCCCATCTCTACTAAAAATAGAAAGAAATTAATTGGCCAACTAAAAATATATAGAAAAAATTAGCCGGGCATGGTGGCGCATGCCTGTAGTCCCAGCTACTTGGGAGGCTGAGGCGAGAGGATCACTTGAGCCCAGGAGTTTGAGGTTGCTGTGAGCTGACGGCACGGCACTCTAGCCCGGGCAACAGAGTGAGACTCTGCCTCAAAAAAAAAAAAAAAAAGAAAAAAGAAAAAAAGAAAAGGTAAGATGAATAAAATAAAGCTCTCAGAACAAGGCCTAGCGTACAGTTAATGCTTGGTAAGTGCTGCTGCCTTTTATTCTCTTGCAACAGGAAATCCCGGAGGCGGTTCCCACACTGGCCTTGGTCTGGGAACCACACTCACAGATCAATTTTCTGCAATTGCCCCCCCAATCACTGCCTATCCTAGGCTGTGGGTGCCAGGTGGTAACCATGGCAACACCTATTAGAAACTTACCATTTATTGATTGGACTAATTTTTTTTTTAATCTAAAGGATTCACATGTACTAAAATCTCACTGAATCCTCACCACAGCCCTGTGAGGCAGGCCCTGGTAAATTGAGACCCTACAGAGAGGCCACTGGGGCTCAAAGTGAAGTGACTGACCTGGGTCGTGGGCAGCAAAGCCTCCAGATGCACTTGGTCTCCCGCTTGTTATCCCTCCTGGCCTGCACGCAGCCTGCCCTCCCGCCATCCAGCTCCTCACACTTATCCCAGGCCATGGGGGAGGTGGGGACCAGGGTCCCTGCGTGGATGGTGGTCTCTGCTTTTCTCCCAACCACATCTGTTCTGCATGTTCCACCCCAAGGTGAGAGCTGGGGAAGTGTTGAGTGGGCATGGACTCTTGCTGTCACCTGCAGGGTCTGGAGCTGTGTCGAGTGGTGGCCGTTCACGTGGAGAATCTGCTCAGTGCCCGTGAGAAGCGGCTCACGCTGCCTCCTAGTGAGATCACCTTACTATGACGCAGCCCTCAGCCCTCCAGCTGCCTTCTGCCAGAAGACTCACTGTGTGGCCTCAAGGGAGTCACGGAACCTCTCTGGGCCAGTGACCTCTGTAAGGGGCCAGAACCTTGGGGGAGACCAAGAAGAGGCAGGAGGAGCAACCCAAGAAGACTGATCCGGAGTTGAGATGCAATAGCAGCATGCCAGACTTGGGTCGGATAGCAAGAGGAACTTTCAAAGGCTGGCCCATGGTCCTCCTACCATGTACCCACTATAGACTCTGCCTCTGCCTCCCACCTAATGGCAGGGAAGCCCCACACCAGTGACCTAGGTGAACTGGACTCTGCATTTGGTTTACTCAGGGTCTGATGTTTGAATCTGCTCCAACTCCATATCCCAGCCCCCATGTGTCCTCCTCAGGTGCCCCTCCTTGTGCTGCTTCTCAGCCTGGATTCATGGTCCTTGGTTATTTCAGTGCAAATAAAAGGTGTGCCTGGCATCCATTTTCTCTGAGGAGTTGCTAAGTGGCTTGGAAACAAGCCTGAGGGAGGTGGCAGGAGTTGCAGTGCTGCCCCTGACTCACTGCCTATGAGCAGAGCTTCCAGCAGAGACATCTGCCCTCATCTCTCCCTACAGGCCTCTGGCCCCCCACTTCACACTCCTTGGGTAGCCCCAACCACCGGCCCCCATCACTTGATGGGCTACACAAGGTTTGAAAGCGGTGTAGTGGTGAGAGGGAGCAGTTTGGGAAAGGGTTTCCCAGAGAATGGGACATTAGCATTGGGTTTTGAAGGATGAGCAGGAGTTCGCTAAGGACAGGTGGAAGAGGGGGAAAATTGTGTTTTTTCCATGCTGTATCCCCCAGACCCTAGGATGATGCCTAACACAGAGTAGGCACTCAAAAAATACTGTCACATGAATGAAAAAATAAATGATAATGGAAAGTGATGGTGCTTTGGGAAGCTTTGTGGGGTGGGGGCACTTGGCTTGGGAGTGGTGTACTGTACAGGTAGGTGGGGGCATAACTGCGGAATCCATGACATCAGAGGAGAATTTATTTACTCATTCAACCATTCAGTATTTATTAAATACCTACTGTGTACCAGCAAATGCCAGGCACTGGGAGTTACTCATAGTGAAATAACTACAAACCAAGATAAGACCTGTGAGTGGGAGTTAGCCAGGTGATGAGGAGAGAACAGCATATGCAGGGCCCTGAGGTGGACATTACTAGTGGCAGGACCTGAGACTGAAGAGGCCAGCAAGGGTGGACCGGGTAGGGCTTTCCAGGCTACATTAAGGATTTAGGTAGGATTTCATTCCAGGAAGGTTTCCTGTGGGGGTGGGGGTGGGGGTGGAGCAACCTGCACAGACTGTACTTTGTAAAAGCCATTCTGAACACTGAGAAGAAAGCGAACGTAGGAGGTGGGGAGGCCAGAGGGGAGGCCCCTGCAGTGTTAGCAGGGAAGCTCTGGCATGGACTGGTTGTGACAAGAGTAGGGACAAACTGGTAACTTGGGACAGATTTAGAAGGTCCAGCTGGCAGATAGCGGGGCAGTCAGACAATCCTGGGATGGGAAGGATCAAGAAAGAGCCCCTAATACAAATGACAAAGGGCCGCCCCACTTTTCACCACTGCCTTGGGTTGGCTTTCCCCAGAAGCAGATCCTGAGGTGAGTGAAGTACGGAAGGTGCCAGAAAGAGTATGTTATCAATAAAGTTGCCACTGCTGTGAGGCCTGTGCCTTGAGGTGGCTCACCTGGCTGGCCCCTGCCTGCAGCCCTGGTGCCCCGCTCAGTGTGGGCACCACATAACAGGGTGCACTGGGCTCCAACGCAAGGCAGCCCCGAGGCCTCCCCTCTGCTCCTCCATTTCTAAAACCGTTGTGTGATCAAACATGGGGCGGGGCAGTTAGGCTCATTAATTGTATTTGCCCTGAAAGCCTTTCCCTAGTCAAGCCAAACCGTGATGCTCAGGGAGGGATGATATGGCAAAGAACGAAAACAAGTGGGCTGCCGTGAGAGTGAGGCCACGTGGAAGTGGCTCGTCCAGGTTGAGGGGCTCCACGTGGGGCTGAGAGAAGCCTACCGCAGAACCTGGACAGACGGTGAATCTGTGAGCTAAGTAAGTGACGGAGGTCCAAGTTTTGAGGTAGTGTGTTACACGGCCCTGCATAACCAGATATCAGGACTTTTGGATCACAAGACCCTGGGCCTTAAGATATAAGTTTCATGTTTTAACAGCTGTTCTGTTGACTCCATGGCAGTCAGCAAGGCTGAGCCCTCCTAAGAGAAGGTAATAGTTCCCATGAGGCAGACAGTGGGAAGAGTCATAGGTACCAGAAGAGTTAGACACTCTAGGGGTACCACATTGGGCCCCCTGTGTGCGCCAAGACCTGGAAATAGAGGAAGATGTGGGAAACCCAGAGCAGAAGGGACAAGAACCTGGGTTCTGAGCCCATTGTGGGATGAGAACAATAGAGGAGAAATGTCTGGGTGGCATAGGAACCTGAAGACAAGTCAACTCATGAAAGCTTGGGGTCCCAGATAAGTATGGCAGGACGCTCCATGATTCTGGAGCACTGAAAAGTAACCAGAATGACTACATTGCTGCCTCCATGTGGGATAGGGGGCTTTGCTTGGCCAGATTCCAGTGTCTACATATCCAGCCCCCAGCCTCTCCCTGCCCTGGGGTGCCTCCTTCTCCTGCCCAGGACCCACAAACTTCTTAAAGGAATCTTGGCCTGGTGGTTGAAGATCCACACTGTGGAGCCACAGAAGCCTGTGTTCAAATTCCACTTCTGTTTGCTGATTAGTTGTGTGGACTTGGGCAAATTGCTGGCCCTCTCTGAGCCTCTGCTTCCTTCTTTGTAAACTGAAAGCACTGACAGAGGCTTTAGGGAAAATGCTTCCTAAGTGGTCATCATTATGTCCAGCACGACATGCAAATGGATGCCTGGGGTGGACACACATTTTTAAAAAAGCTGATTTTATCAAGTTTTTACTGTGTGGCAGGCTCAGTACATAATACTAATTCATTTAATCCCCAAACACCCTAAGAAGGTGGATACTGTTATTATCAGCATTGTATATACGGGGAAACTGAGACCCAGAGAGGTGAAAAAACTTGCCCAAGGCCACACAGCCAGTATGTGGCATAGTCAAGATCCAAACCCAGGCAGCCTGGCTCTAGAATCCGTGCTCAGAGTCTCAGGGAGCCTGGTTCAAGAGCACGCAGTCAGGGAAGAGCACATGGAAGCTTCTGATGCAGTGTCTGGGATGAGAGGGGCTGCCTCAACCTAGTGACACATTCTTGCATGGGTAAGCAGAGCTGGGCTCAACAGGGGAGTCTATGGGAGGGTTTTCTGATTAAAATAATGAGCACCCTGACAAGCAGGTATGGGAGCAGAGTCTGATGCTGCCTTGTTGGAGGACAGGAGATTAGAGGGCATGGGGCTTCTGAAGGGCCTGAGCCCTCACATCCAAACTGCCTATCATACAGGTAAGGGGGGCCTTGCCCATGTGTTCACATAATATGGGTCAGGTAGAACTGAGGCCAGAGCCCAGGCCACCTGGCCTTGGCCTTGCCTACTGGTCACCTTCTCACTGCCTGCAACTGCCTTCCTACCACCACCACCACCTGTACCCCACTAGACTGTGCCAAGAAAGGGCAGGTGCCAAATTTACTGTAGGCTTCATGCCTGCCCCATTTTCCCTCTGCATGTACTGTTGCAGAGGAGAGGGTGGCCAGGCAGTGAGCTTGGGGACAGTAGCCAGGGTCTCAGCTGTCTGGGCTTTCTCATCCCACAGGGCCTGCTGGCCTGGCTGTAGTACCAAGTTACTACACAACCCCCACTTTCCAACAGAGACTGATGGGACCCTTAGTTTACAGATGGGGAAACTGAGACCCAGTCTCGCAGTCAGCAATCCCCTCTGTTTAACACACGGCTGCCTTTCATCCTCACAACCACCATATAAAGCGGGTACTAAAGTTATCCCCATTGTACAGACCAGACAAGTTAGGTTCAGAGAGGGGAAGTCACTTGCCTAGGGTCATACAGCCTACCATGAAATCAAGATTCAAACCCACATCTGTCAGATTCCTGTGCTTTTGGCCTGACAAGCTGGGGGTGGGGGCCCCTGGCAAAATGGCCAGGCAAGTGAGGCTGAACGCAGTCACAATGGCCAGATCTAAGATGCACTTCCTTTCAGTGGGAATTTGGGAAGATTGTAGACGGAGGTGCGCTGAGCCTCAAAAAATCAAAATGAAGAAGATGGGTGATAGGGAACTGGTATTTCACCTAGCAGAAACAGCCTGGGCAAAGACTTGGAGGTGACAGGCATTTGTAGACCTGGCAGTGTAAGGATGAGGCTGGGGCTTAATGTCCGCGTTAAGAGGGGAGAGGAGGCAAGGCCGGAAGGGTCTTCAACAGAGGCCTTGAGCTCCAGGCAAAGCGGTTGAAATCTATCCTGGGGAGCTATGGGAGGTTTTCAAGCAGAAACCCCTGCCTGGTGGAGCCGCGCGGCGCATCCCGCACGGCCACGCCTTTCCTCACGCAGTGCCCTCTACTTCAAAACTTTACAATTGTCTGTAGTCATTATCTATAGTTTAGCCTTATCCGTGCGCCTGTTTGTTTCTCTGAGATTTTTCCGTCGCTCCTGGAAGAAATGCCCCCACACCCATCTCCAGCACCAAGCAGCAGCGACGCCAACCGCGTCCCCGCGGCCGCGCACGCGCCCGCCGCCACCGGGACGTGACTCGTGGAACGTCTGCTCCGGGCTGCGGCGGCAGCGGGCTGGGGGTGGAGGTGGGTCCGACGACGTGCGTCCAGCTTCTGCGGCTGTCGCTATCTGGGCTCGAAGCTGGGGCCCTGTGCGCTCGGCCCCGCAGTTTGAGAAGTTTCTGCGTTTGGGGGAAGTTTCCTTAGGCGTCCTGAGGGGTTTCCTCTGGTAGGGTTTGCGTTCGGGCACTTTTTTAGCCACCCACTTACCCTTTAGGGGTCCTTGCTGCACTCCACGCCGCTAATAAAGTGACGGACGCAGTAGCCAGGGAGACTGCCTGATTGACAGGCATAATTACCAACCGACTTCTGGAAACTGTAGTTTGGGCCCGCCCGGCGCGTGGCCGGCGGCCCAATTAAAGAAGTGGAAGCGCCAAAAGGGGAGGTAACGGGGCGGCCTAGGTTGTGGCGGTTCCCCGGTGATTGCGCGCTGGGGACTGAGGCGTTTGGAGCATTCGGACGATGCCGTGACGCAGCACGGCGACAGTGTTGACATTGTGAGCGCACCCTACGAAGGGAGCTCTTCAGTCCTGGAGGCGGCGCGCCGTGGTGACAGGTTGCTGTTTGAGAGTGCTCCCTCGAAGCCCCTCAGCGAGTGGGGGAGGGGCGGCGGACGGCGAGCGGTCCGGTTTGCGCTTGCGCCGGAGCCTCTGCCGACCCGGCCCGCACGCACGCGCATGCCCGTAGCGCGCGGAGCCGCGGTGGCCAGCAAGACCGCGCTTGCGCACTGAGGAGCCCGCTAAGGAGCGGCGCTGGCGGACGTCGGGCTGGCGGCCCGTGACGTCGTGAGGAGCGCTTTAAAGTGCGGGCCGGGCCGGGCGTCTGAGGGTCTGGCTGGGAGTCAGGCCGAGTCTCCGTAGCAGCCCTCCACGGCATGAGGCGTTGCCGGCGTCCCTGCCCGCTGGGACGTGGAGAAGGTGGAGGAGGAAGAAGCCCCGTTGTCGCCACCACTGCATGACCCGCCGCCCCTGAGGCCCGACCCCGCGCCCGGCCCCTCGACGCCCCCAGCCTGGTCCTCCGCCAACGCATGGGGGCCCGGCGCTGAGGACCTCATTCCCTCCGGGGGCCCCGGGCGCGTCTCCCGAGAGCCATGCCCGGTCGCCCCGCCCGCCCCGGAGGACCGTAGAGCAGCGTCGCGGGGGCCATGGCGGCCGCCAGCGGCTACACGGACCTGCGTGAGAAGCTGAAGTCCATGACGTCCCGGGACAATTATAAGGCGGGCAGCCGGGAGGCCGCAGCCGCGGCCGCCGCTGCTGTAGCTGCTGCCGCCGCGGCCGCCGCCGCGGCCGAACCTTACCCCGTGTCCGGGGCTAAGCGAAAGTATCAAGAGGACTCGGATCCCGAGCGCAGCGACTACGAGGAGCAGCAGCTGCAGAAGGAGGAGGAAGCGCGCAAGGTGAAAAGCGGCATCCGCCAGATGCGCCTCTTCAGCCAGGACGAGTGCGCCAAGATCGAGGCCCGAATCGACGAGGTGGTGTCCCGCGCTGAGAAGGGCCTCTACAACGAGCACACAGTGGACCGGGCCCCTCTGCGCAACAAGTACTTCTTTGGCGAGGGCTACACTTACGGCGCCCAGCTGCAGAAGCGCGGGCCCGGCCAGGAGCGCCTCTATCCGCCGGGCGACGTGGACGAGATCCCGGAGTGGGTGCACCAGCTGGTGATCCAGAAGCTGGTGGAGCACCGCGTCATCCCCGAGGGCTTCGTCAACAGCGCCGTCATCAACGACTACCAGCCCGGCGGCTGCATCGTGTCTCACGTGGACCCCATCCACATCTTCGAGCGCCCCATCGTGTCCGTGTCCTTCTTTAGCGACTCTGCTCTCTGCTTTGGCTGCAAGTTCCAGTTCAAGCCTATCCGGGTGTCAGAACCTGTGCTTTCCCTTCCCGTGCGCAGGGGGAGCGTGACTGTGCTCAGGTAACCCACCTGGGTGGAGGGGGGCGGCTCTGCACCGTTGCCTTAGCTACCCACCCTGGCCCCGGAAGCAGCAGCCGGTAGGAGTCCGTACTTTTTACATTTCTGACCCATTCTTCTGTTTGTATGTTGTGGGGAGCAGGGGAAGGGGCCTGTGTATAAAAAAATGTAGCAAGAAAATAGGGATCAGGGAACCGATGTGAAATTCTGCACCGAAAGGCAAGTTTGAGGTGAACATGGAGTTGGGAGAATTAAACTAAAGCCGTCTTTCCGGAAGGCTAAGATATTAGGAGTCTCTTTCCCTTTGTGATTTTTTTTTTTTAAAGCAAGTTGCTTTTCCATTCTGGGCTTCCACTTCTAAATCTGTGTTCTTAAAAACACGAGTTGAATTTACTACCTAAGTCTTTCCTGTTTTGCTATTCTTGGTTTTCTTAACAGAATAATGTTCACGGATTCCTTAACAGAGAAAATACTCACAGGCAAAGGCCCCTGAGAGTATTTAATTGGTAAGAGTTTTCCATTCCCAAGAGGGGCAGTGACTTCTCTGGCTTTGAACATATTAGTGATTGGGCCGGGAACGGAGTGCAGCACACTTAAAATTCTCCCCTCTTGGCTACGTAAGATCCCATGGTTCTTTGTAAGAACGTGTTACCTGTTATCAGGACTGAATAAAACAAAATGCAGCTGGTCTCTTCTCCTGGTATGTGAGCAGCAAAACTTAGCTTCTTGGCCTATTTTGAGTCCCAGATCCGCTGAGGATTAGCTCAGTGTTGTGATCCCCAGAGAAGATTGTCTGCTGGAATATATTTGTTGTTTATAAGAAGTAAAAATTTATTTGGAAGCTTCCTTCTTCCAGCCCTGTAAAAGGTAAATCTAGTAATGTAATTGATTAATCCTCAAAACCTCTTAGAAGGTCTAGGCTGCAGCTATTGAGAGCAGCTTGGTTAACCACCACCAAGTACAGGATCAAGACACCGAGCTTTTGTCGTGAGCAGCTTAAACTCTAAAGTGAGTCAGTGGAGCCACAGTCGGGGGAGAAGCAGGGTCCCTAGAGTCCTTTTAATATCATGAGGGTGCTTGCTTCAGCAGCACATACATTAGTATCAGGAAGGCAGGTCATGTATCTCATTTGAGTTCGAACAGCTGAGGTTGCTTCCATGTTGTGGATGGTAGCAGAGCCTTGTGATGTCCAAGACCTCCTGATGGAATAGGCTGGGAAGTCGGTGGCAGCAGAAGCAGTGCTTTAACTCCCTATATGTCTGAAACCCAGAGCACTGCTTACGTGTCAGATGCCTCTTGTCATTTGGGCTTCTGAGCTTCTCAAACCTGCACTATGTTCGTAGATGGATATCTTGGCAGGGCCCTTTTAAGATGGGATTTCCAGGACAGACCCTTGCAAGGGGCCTGCTGTGTATGACAGGTTGGGGTCTGATTCCATAGAAGGGCTCTCAGTGCTGAAAAGACCTCTCACAAGGACCATTTAGTCTTTTGATGGGATATTAATTTTCTGCATAGTCATAGGCCCTCAGGATTGTCAGGAGGTCTGGCAGTGGTCTGGTGCTTAATGGGAAGATCACATGGCATTTTTTGACTTTGAGACTCCCACTCGTCACAACTGCCAACATGTACAGATCCTGGATTGAAGAACAGAAGTTTCACGTTGTTAATATGCAGGTCTGTTAGTGATCAGCAACAAGATTGCATCATCAGGAAAATTCTCTTCATCTTTTCCTTAGAATAGTAAAGTCTTAAAGCTTTCCCAGTCCCTTCCCACCCGTCCTGGATTCAGACTTGGCTGTGGAGTTAATGTGGGAGGCTCAGCCGTGTCCTGAAAAGTGCTGCCCCAGGCTTTGAATCCAGCTCTTGCTCTCATTTGCTTTGGGATCTTGTGGGCGTTCTTTGGCTTTCCCATCTGTAGATGGGAACGATGCCAACTTCCGAAGCCTATTAGAATTAAATGTGGTGATTTGGTGTCTAATATAGGGCCTGGCGCAGGGCAGGCACTTAAATGTCTGCTTGCTTTCATACACAGTCACTTAATGATCCCCTGCTCTCTTGGTGGGAAATGGGCTAGGGATTTGGTGGAGCCTGAAACATGGCTCTTCCCTTCATGGAGTTTAGGCCCAGTGGTGACCTCAGACAGATGGATTGTTACAGCCAGGAAGGTAACTACAAGAGCACACTAAGGGGGACGTCTTATCCATTCTGGAGTGTTGGAAGTTTTGGGGAGAGAGTAAGCTAGAACTTGGGTGACTTAGGAATTAGCCAAGTAGAGAATGGTGGAGGGCGCATGTAACAGTAGCAGCTTTGGTTGCAGTAGCAGGTAGTAGCCACAGGTAAGAGGGGGAGAGGGATGGATGCTGACAAGAGACAGATGGCATTCACCCCCAGGGTGGGAGATGCCCTGGTGAAGCTTTGTCTAGTTCAGGCCTTCGCAACAGTGCTATTGTTGATACTTGGGGCTAATTCTTTGTGTGGGGCTGTTCGTGCATTGTGAACTGTTTAGCAGCATCCCTGGCCTCTATCCACTAGATGCCAGTAGTGTTTTTATGACAGCCAACGAGTCTCCAGACATTGCCAAATATGGGGGGGGCTGGGGGAGCATAGTGCAGAATCATCCCCAGTTGAAAGCCACTGCTCTAGAGTTCTGGATCCTCCCACTAATTTAAATCTTCTAGCACCTGTTCACTTAGTACTTAGTGTACTTGGTATGCAGGTGAGTAAACTCCTGCCTGTTAGTAGCGCCCCTCATCAAATTCTGCATATGTAAGCTGGTAAGCAATGCTTTCTCTCATATCTTAGTATGGATCCCAGCCCAGAGGTGATGAGCAGTAAAGCTACAGATTGGAAGGGAGGGGCTGGTGAAAAACAGTGGTGCTTTGCAGATGGGGAGGGAGTCTAGTAATTGTCAGTATGATTCAGACTTCATTTGGTGGTGGTGGCAGTGGTGTCTGTATCCATCCAAGGAACATGGCAGGAATACAATTTTATATTTAATAGTGGTCAGCATGGATGTTGATGCGTGGCAAACATTGACTCAGCAGTGTCTAAACCTGGGCATTAGTGCAGGGCTTCGCAGATCCTTCTGGAAGTGCTTCAAACTCCTTTCCAAACCTAGTTGGCAGTTGTTTTTGTAACCTTCCCATTTGGGCCTGGGCAGGTCCCCCTCTTTTTTTTTTTTCATTTAAGACAGAGTCTCACTCTGTTGCCTGGGCTAGAGTGCCGTGGTGTCAGCCTAGCTCACAAACCTCAGACTCCTGGGCTCAAGCGATCCTCCTGCCTCAGCCTCCCGAGTAGCGGGGACTACGGGCATGCGCCACCACATCCGGCTAATTTTTTCTATATAGTTTTAGTTGGCCAATTAATTTCTTTCTAATTTTTAGTAGAGATGGGGTCTCGCTCTTGCTCAGGATGGTTTCGAACTCCTGACCTTGAGCGATCAGCCCACCTTGGCCTCCCAGAGGGCTAGGATTACAGACGTTAGCCACCGCGCCCAGCCTGGGTCCCCCTCTTAATGCTGTTTTTTAATGAAATATTTTTTACTTCTTCATATCAATTCATGCCCCCTTCCTTCTGTTCCCGGTAGGGTGAATGGGGCAGAGTGAAACAGACTCTAGTTGGATTCATTTAAATAATTATAAGGCTAATTGCTTACTTGCTGCTACCTTTAATCACTGCTATATTGTCTGTGGTGTGGTGACCATGCGCTCAGAGACCCGGCCCTTGGCCACCCTTCTGTAAATGACTGTATCACCCAGCCATGGGGCATACACTGGGCTGCTCAGCCTACGACTCTTCTAGTTAACAGTTGGTATTGGGTGGAGTGGACACCCCTGTCAGTTCTGGGCTAAGGGCTGATCTTTTTCAGCTGGTTGAAAGCAAAATTTAGTTTTCCAGCTTAAAATAGTTGAGAAAGTAGGGCAGATAGGTCCTGGGCCACATCTCTCGTGTGGCATCTTCTGATTCCATGGGAGGGGGAGGAACCACAGGATGAAGTCAGGGCTGTGCACTCTCGGGAGGAGCTCTGGGCGAGGGAGGTGGGCTGCCCTTGGTGCTGCCAGGCCCGACAAGAAGGCAGAGGGCAGCAAAGTAAGGGAAGCGAGCGGTGAGCCGTAGTCTTAATCATGAGGCTCAGAGCAAGCAGAGAATAAATAGGCCATAAAAATTTTAGGGCTGTCTGGCCATTTTAGGCTGGTTAGTTGCTGTGCAGCCGTTGCAGAGGTATGGTACTAGCTCTCTAGGGGCATAGGCTTATCTTTGCAGACCTCTTCCATGGGACTGGTGGGTATGCATGTGTCCTGTGGTGAGGCCAGCAAGACCTCTGGGACAGATTAGACTTTGTCACCAGGAAATCACAGGTGGGCTTTTCTTCCTACCCCCCCCACCCAGAAAAAAAAAAAAAAACCAAAAAGCTTGATGGCAAACTTGGTTGAAGTTCCAGTGCCACCACTTTAGCTGTTTGTCCTTGGGCAAGTCACTTAATCTTTTTGGGCCTCAGTTTTCCTTTCATCTGTCAAATGGGGCTAATGATTCCATAGAGTTGTTATAGAATGTTGAATCTGTGTCACACTACTGATACTTAAAGTTTAGCTAAAAGTGTCCTAGGAAATGAGCTGCCCATTGTATTCAGCTACTTTCTGTACCTTGATATGCATAGAATTGGGATTCAGCAGGTTGACCTTTTTCTCTTGATTCAAAAAGCCCTAGGACTTCTCATAAAGTTAGTCCAAGTGTCATCTTGGAAGCTTGGATCTGGTAAATCTGCAGTCCCTAACCCCCAGGTTGCAGACTGGTACTGGTCTGTGGCCTATTAGGAACCAGGCTGCACAGCAAGAGGTGAGTGGCAGACAAGCACGTGAAGCTTCATCAGCATTTACAGCCACTCCCCATTGCTCACATCACACCTGAGCTTTGCCTGTTGTCAGAACAGCAATGGTGTTAGATTCTCATAGGGGTGAGACCCCTACTGTAAACTGCGTGTGTGAGGGATCTAGGTTGTGCATCCCTTATGAGAATCTAATGCCTGATCTGAGGTGGAGCTGAGGCGGTGATGCTAGTGCTGGGGAGCAGCTACAAATACAGATGATCCTTAGCAGAGAGGTTTGTGTAATTAATTATGTCATTATGTATTACACTGTAATAATAATAGAAATAAAGTGCACAATAAATGTAGTGCGCTTGAATCATCCCGAACCCCTCACCCCTGATCCACGGAAAAATTGTCTTCCATGAAATCGGTCCTTGGTGCCAAAAAGGTTGGGGACTGCTGTGGTAAATAATTTGAGCCTGAGCTCACAGTCTTGGCCCTAAAAGCATGAGCTATTAAGTCCTGTCGGCCTATCGCTGTTGAGGGAGGCTGTCACCTGGCCAGAATCTTGGCCAGTCCCTTCATCTCTGGTCCATCCTAGCCTAGGCAGGGCACAGAGTAGATGGGGGAATGGTGACCATGTTGGAAATGTGCCTTAACTCAGTCTCCAAGACTCTTCCCCTAGAAGAGAAATGTATAGTCCTATGCAGTCCATTACAAAGTTTTCCAGACTCCTCATTTAACCAGCACCTCATTCTCTGAGAAAGGGCTTGTACTGTGATCCTTGTTTTGTAGATGTAGAGACTGAGGGTCTAAGTAGTAGAATAGTTTAGTTCAACACACATTTCAGTGTCTACGGTATACAGAGATGAGTAAGGGCTTTAAAGAGCTTTGTCTTACAGGGAAGGCACAATTTCCACAAGGCCAAATGGAGTAGTAGAGAGACATGGGAGGGGTAAGCAACGTGGGGGAAACCCAGCCTATGGGAGTCAGGGAAAGCTTCCCAGAGGAGGAGATAAATGTGCCCATGCCCTAAAGAGTCACTCTGGGGTATAGAACTAGGGGGTGACAGAGCTGGGCTCTGTTACTGTTGATGCTTTTGGCATATTCATCATTGCTGCTGGGCTGGGGGCTCAGCCCAGGCAGGGAGCAGACAGGCTGGACAACATGAGGTATTTCCTCTTCTCCCCGTGGAAACAAAAGAGCAGGAGGCACTGAAACTTTTCTTCATGCCAAGGATAGGGCTGGGCCCAGGGCATATTAAGTTTCAAGCTGGCAGACTGGGACTTTGAAACAGTTTCTCTTGTAGCGAGTAGGTTCCTTAGCAGTAAGTAATGACCTGTGGTCTCTATTTGACACTGTCTGAAGTTTGGCCAGGAGAGCTTCCGTTGAACAGGACTTTGAGCTCCTGTTGCCAGAGGCCGCTACTCTGAGGAAGGGTCAGTGGGAAGGGTCTGTGTCAGCAGCTGCCAAGAAGACCAGAGCTAATGAGCCCGCCAGGTAGGTTCAGTGCCAAGGTCATTTCTGTGGACCTGTGCATCCGTATCCCCGCACTTGTTCTTCTGAGGCCTGGGCTTGGTGGCAGGAAACTGGCATGGCTTATTATTTGTTCTAGATCCCTTTGGGGGATGGGGGCAGGCAAGCTTTGACAAACATCTGGATTTGCTCCAGAACTGCATTAAAAGAAGTGGTTCCTTGTTGGAGATGGGAAATAAAGGCCCTTGGTCATGCCTGTAGCCAAGTCAAACAGATTAATAATACTAGTCAACAGCAGGAAAGGTTGCCTGTAGCCAACACTGCACACTCAGGCCTCAGAAATGTGCCTTTGGGAGCTTGGACTTAGCTCTTTGGGGAAGTTCTGTGTGTATATGTATATGTATGTCTCTGTGTGTGTGTGTGTGTGTGTATGTGTGTGTGTGTATATGTGACTATCATGCAGCCCAAATCCCCCCTCCCCCCAGTGTGGAGTAACACACTGGGGAACATGGGACGAGACCTAGAGTTCCTAGCCTTGGAAATGGGGGTCCAGGAGGCTTCTGCTGTTGGCAGATCCCTTCGTGGGGAGCCTAGATCATGTCTCTTTGGCAGGTACTCAACCCAAGGCTCTGGCTTATCCCAAAGTGGTCTAGGGGTCTCTGGCTTGTGTCACATGCTTAGTAAAGGTTGTTGGGTGCCAGGTATCCTGCATTATTTAATTCTGTCAACAGCCCTACAGGTAGGCCTCTCACCACCTCTTTCCACAGGTTTCAACCACGTAGACATACAACACTATGATTCTCCTTGGAAGGGAGGAGATGCTGTCTCCCTTTTAAAATGTCATGATCTTTAGTAATGACAAAAGAATAAGTTACAAAGCATAACAAAATGAACACTCAAGAGCCTACTGCTAACTTTATTACAGATGAAGAAACTGAGGTTTAGGCTCAGCATGTGATTTAACCAAGATCACAAAGCTAGTAGGCAACAAAGCTCAGGTTTGGACCCAGGTCTTTTCAACTCTCCAACTCCTATATGGCTCTTCTCACTGTGGGCTGATAGATATTAATAGGTGTTATTTGAGAGAAGGTTTTCTGATCAGTGCTCAGGTAAGCAAAGGAAGCAGGTTCTTTTGCTGTAGTAATTCTCAGATCCTTTAATACACGAATGCTTTTTGAAACTATAATCAGTATTTTCCAAATTGATTTGACTGTAGACATTCATCCACAGTCTCTTGTGAGACTAGTGTTCACTGAGAAAATTTTGAAAAACTCTGGTCTAGGAGCAGCTTGGGTGGGGAATCTATAAAAGATCTTCTACCACCAGCATGGCCTCAAATCAGAGGTGCCTCCCTCTCGGGTCTGAGCCTTTAGCATCTGGGCTTTGTATCTTTTATTGGCTCTTGCATCCACTTCTTGCCTGCAGTTGGGCCAGCCTGGTCATTTGAGGAGTCCCAGGCCTGTGGTGATTCTTTTCTTTTTTAAAAATTTAATTTTTCTACTATTTTACAAACCAGTATGAACCACACATTTTTTGTATGTATGGAGTCTTGCTGTGTTGCTTAGGCTGGACTCAAACTCCTGGGCTAAAGCGATTCGACTTTTTTTCCCCATCCCCCTCAGCCTCCCAAGTAACTGGGACCTTCAGTGCGCCCCATAGCACTCTTTGTGTTCTTTCTGACAGTTAAGTATGTGTCTGTACAGCTGGTCATTTAGAACGGAGCTGATCAGTAGCCATGAGAGAAAAGTGAGTGGTCCAGGGGCAGGTGGGGAAGCTGAGAAGCCACTCTACCCACCCCGCCAGGCCCCTGTGGCCAAGGAAGTTTTGGGCTATGTAGAACTACTGCAGCTCAGTGGAGGAACTTGGGATGTGAGGGGGTGTTTTGGGTGCCATGCTCCCAGCAAGGGCATGTGAGGGGCTCCGGAAGTAGAGCTTGCCTCCAGAGTTTCAAATTGGAAAGACTAGCTGAGAAGAGGACAGTCATCTACCCACATTCATTGGCTTGTGAATAGTTTTAAAAGTCATATACCTTGGCCGGGTGCTGTGGCTCATGCCTGTAATCCTAGCACTCTGGGAGGCCGAGGTGAGCGGATCACTCAAGGTCAGGAGTTCGAAACCAGCCTGAGCAAGACTGAGACCCTGTCTCTACTATAAATAGAAATAAATTAATTGGCCAACTAAAGATATATATATATAGAAAAAATTAGCCGGGCATGGTGGCGCATGCCTGTAGTCCCAGCTACTCGGGAGGCTGAGGCAGAAGGATTGCTTAAGCCCAGGAGTTTGAGGTTGCTGTGAGCTAGGCTGACGCCACGGCACTCACTCTAGCCTGGGCAACAGAGTGAGACTCTGTCTCAAAAAAAAAAACAAAAGTCATATACTTTGTTGAAAATAGATATTTGAAATTCTTCAAGTATCCCAAACGCAGCTATCTTCAAAATTTTGGGTCCCCCCCCAAATGGAGGCTTTTGCAAGCTTTTTTTCAAGTAGACAAATTCTCTTTTGGAATATGGCAGTCCTAGTTCTCCCTGGTGACTCAGTGTTGTCAGCGGCTGCCTTGGTTTCCTCTGTGTGCTGGAGGGAGGGACAATGAGGAGGAGATGCGGTTCTTCATCTTCTCACCAAAGTTTGGCCTGAGTCCCTTCAGTTCCCCTAAAGGTGTACCTGCTTGAGGGCTCATGAAAAGAAGGGCTTCTGGCCTGTGCAGGGAGAATTCTGCACTGGCCTCTGCCTTAAGAGGCCAGTGGGTCTCCTTTGCTTCATAGCACATTTTTCCTTGAGTCAGCTTCTGAGCAAAAGCTTCCTGGAACTTAACATGGTATTTCCCTTCTATGTAAATACCTCTCAAATAATGGGTAGAGAGTGGCCATGAGTAAGACCTAGGCCATATTCCTATCCTCTTATCCCCCAGGAATGGTGGTTATCTGTCTGCTCTTCACAGCCACGTGTTCTGTTTCTTTTTAGTGGATATGCTGCTGATGAAATCACTCACTGCATACGGCCTCAGGACATCAAGGAGCGCCGCGCTGTCATCATTCTTAGAAAGTAAGTGCCCTATGTCTGGTACCTTCTGCCTCACCTGCAGACCTGTCTGGAGATGTAGGTCTGTGTCCCCTTAAAACTCAGCTCCACTGTATCAGTAGCATAGCAGAGTGAAGCTTGGGAGAGCAGAAGTCTATAAGTTCTCTTACTTTTTCTTTGAATTCCATAAGGATAAAACTGTTTTGTCTTTTCATTAGAAAATTAAGTTCTGCGGTTATTTACTAGGGAATTTAGGATTGAGCAAAAGCACGTGCTCCTGATATTTATGGAGGTAGTATTAAGACAAGATTGGGGACACTCTTCCAAACCCTCCCAACCTCTTTTCCTCACCTCCTTGGTTCTGATTTGTCACATGTGCTCTCAGTGACTATTTTTAGACTCTTCCTTAGCAGCCTGCTTTAAAATGCTTGGGTTTTCATGTCTGGGGCGGGGGGAGAGTGAGGAGAGGAGATGAAGGCGTGATGTTAGGATGCAGCGTTCAGCAGGGTCATAGCTTGCGGCTGTTCTCTCTGGGGAGGAGATTGGGGAAGTACTGATTAACGTAGACAGACCTAGCCTCACTGGCATTTCTGTCTTACACCTCATGAGGTGAGTGGACTGAGATTTTTCAGAGGGCACAGCCACACAGACGTTGGGTCAAGACAAGCCTTTCTTTTGAATGGAGTCCCATTCAAAAAGTCAGTGAGAAGAGCAAAACCAGTACCTAGACTTAGGCATGATCAAACTGTTGTATAGCTTGCTATCTTTTTTTTAAAAATTAAACCTCAGAATAGTTTTATAGAAAATTGTGATGATAGCACAGAGTGTTCCCATCTACTCCATCTACTGTGCATCCCAATTCCCTAATTATTAATCTTATATTAGTGTAGTGTATTAGTTATAGTCAAGAAACCAATATAAATCTTGACAGGTTTTTTTTTTTTTTGAGACAGTCTCACTCTGTTGCTCGGGCTAGAGTGCCATGGCGTCAGCCTAGCTCACAGCAACCTCAAACTCCTGGGCTCAAGCGATCCTCCTGCCTCAGCCTCTCAAGTAGCTGGGACTACAGGCATGTGCCACCATGCCTGGCTCATTTTTTCTATATGTTTTAAGTTGTCCAGCTAATCTTTTCTGGTTTTTTGTTTTTTTTTTAGTAGAGACAGGGTCTCACTCTTATTCAGGTTGGTCTCGAACTCCTGAGCTCAAACGATCTGCTTGCCTCAGCTTCCCAAAGTGCTAGGATTACAGGCGTGAGCCATCACACCTGACCTTTTTTTTTTTTT